>JAJPUD010006529.1:47632-112708 GCA_023553655.1 Myrmecobius fasciatus
AGGGAAAAGGGAGCAAAAGAGGGTGAGGGAGAGAGGAAAAGAAGGAGAGGAAGGGAGGGAGGGAAAGAGAGACAGAGACAGAGAGGCAGACAGACAGAAACAGAGAGACAGACAGAGACAGAGAGACAGAGTCAGAGAGACAAAAAGAAACATACAGAGAGACAAATACAGAGACAGAAAGACAAACACAGACAGAAACAGAGAGACAGAGGCAGACACATTCAGAGATAGAAATAGAGAGACAGAAAGAAAGACAGAGAAACACACAGAGAGAGACAGCCATTACTTGTTATTTGATTCAGGTTTCCTTATCTTTCCTCCCCTTTTCTGTGCCTACCTATATCCCTGGTCAGTTTAACATATTTCTACATCACTTTCACAAAAGAAATTCTGAGAGACAAAGTTCCTATCATGATCAGTTTATTAAAAAGGCTAGCAACTGCCAGTTAATGGGGTCAGTGGATTCTCAGTGATCAAAGACTCTGAATGAGGGTTGACAGAGTCTTTTATACTGTTTTCTAATGTGATTGGGTAAAATCTTGAGCAGCATAGATGTGCCTTCTTTTGGTTGTCTAAAAAGTAGGAAACCTCTAGCACCAGCTTGATATTATTACAGCATTTAGTCCTTCCCTTAGGAAATACTGTTACTCACAAACAAGACATGTGATTCAGAAATTTTAGGAGTTACTACAATAGCATAGATTGAATAAGTTTGACTTTTAGGTTAAGCAAGTTTCTTCAGAATGTAGTTGGTAGGTAAAGTTACAAGAATGAAGGTACAAGGCATAAAAATAGAATTGTGACCCTTGTGACTCTACATTATATGTATAAACTTGCAAAGATAAGGAATTTAGACATGCAGTAAAGGAGAATAAAATAAAATAAAATAATTTTCAGCTTCACACCACATTTTTTGTATATTTACTTTTACTTTATTCAGTTCAGTGAAGTTATATCATAATTGTTCTTCTATTCCTCTAGAATACTTCATTTATGCAGAATGGTAAATTCCTCTCCTATTTTCTTTATTTCTTCCCTAGGCAAGACCTCAAGCACTTATTTAGCTATTGTTGTATACCAGGCATTATGCTAAATCCTGAGGATACATAAATAAAGCAATGATAATCCCTGCATTCAAGGAGATTACATTCTAAGGGAAGTAAAACAATACACAAAATGCAGCTTAAAAGTGAGGGATGGGAGTGGAAAAGGGTATGAAGTTGAAATCCACAAATTCAGAAGCAGGGTCAAAAGAAGAATGGAAGTAAGCTAGCCTATATTCTTCCCTAAAATGAAAACTCTGGGAAGAACTCACCAGTGGGAAAGAAAAGTAGCATGGCTTTAGATGAGAAGATCTCAGGAGCGAATTCAGGATGTTTCATAGTAAGAAAGTCCCAGGTACTAGGGGAAGATTCTGGGAAGGTGATGGAATAGGTTGGTAAATTTCAAGTTCTCCAGATTTCTCATACAAATAGAACAAATGTGTGCCTCAGAGAGAACATAGAATGGTAAAAATTTAAGAAAATTTGGGGCAGAACAGGGGTCTTCTAGATACAACCCAAGAAGATCTGAAGAAAGACCTTGGACTGGGGATTAGCATGTCTGAAGTGCAAAACTCTCTGAGCTAGCTCAGAAATATCATGTGGACCACTCTAGCTATCTAGATGTGGCAGGAGTCTCAGCAGGAACCACAGAGACTTTCACCTCCCAGACTGTTTGTCCAGTCAGGTTTTAAGTTCAAAAAGACAGAATGAACTTCAAATGATTAGGAACACCAGACCCAGGGGGGTTGAGCCAAAATGGTAAAGAGTAGAAAGGTCTTTTCTGAACTCTTCCTGGCTGCCCTCAGATCAACACCAAACCAAGCCTCTGAATGGGTTTCAGAGTGACAGAATCCACAAATATTTGGAGTGTAACAAATTTCCAGCAGAAGGTATTTTGGAAAAACTTCAGAAAATATCTGTTTCAATTGGGCAGGAAGTAAGGAATGGGGTGGAAGGAGATAACCCAGCTCAGGTGTAGCTCAAGAACCTAGACCAGTGTGGCATCCTACCTGCAGGCTCTTAACCAAAATACAGCCCCATTGGCTACTTGGTCCTGGTTCAGAAACTCGTCGATCAGCAGACGTGCTGTGAGACATCCAATATAAATACAAAAGGCAAAAAAGTCCCCAGAATAATGGGGACTTGACCATGCCCACCCACAAAGGAAGGAAGCCAGAAGTACCAGCCCCAGGGCAGCATGAAACCCCTGTCACCTGTAGAGGAAGCTTGGGACAATCTCTCCTTTGCCCTAAAAGCAGATCTCAACATTTAAAAAGGAGCAAAAAAATAAAAAAGAACTCTGACCATAAATATCGTTTATTGAGACAAAGAAGAACAGACCTCAAATCCTGAGGACCCTACAAGGCAAATTGTCTTCAGATGATGCCCTAAAGAATGATATGAGTTGGTATTTATCTCACAAGGATCTCTTGGAAGAATTCAAAAAGGATCTTAAAAGACAGTTAGAAGAAAAATAAGGAAAGGAAATAAGAACTTTGCAGAAGAGTTTGAAAAAAGAAACACAGAAATTATCTGAAGAAAATTCCTTAAAATAGATATGGAGAAATGGAAAAAGTATATAACTCCTTACTAAATAGATTTGACAAAATGGAAAAGGAAACCGATTCATTGAAAACAGAATTTGTGAAATGGAAAAAAAAAGCAACAAACAAAACAATTTATTTAAAATTTCAATTGGCCAAATGCAAAAGATTAAAAAAAATAACTGCGAACAGAAAGCAAAAGGTGAGGGAAAAAGACAAGGGAGGGATCCTTGGTTGAGGGGAGTTTAAATAATAGCAAGGCAAGTTATTGAGCAGAATTTAATTAAAGGGGCAGCAGGAATAGGAAAGAAGTGTGTATTTGTGGGGTATATGGGTATGCATGTAAGTATGTATATATCTACATATGTATGCATAAATATATCTTTTCTTAATTGTAGCATCCTTGGGGTTGGTGGGGGTGATGAACAGGGAAAAGAATAAAATAATAAAGCGCACAGCACAGAACCAAAAACAATTTAGTAAAAGTAAAGGAAAAATGGATATTCATGAATATAATTTCTTCTACATATATATGTATGTACGTATGTGTATATATATATATGTATATATATATGTATATATATATATACACTTTCTTGATCTGTTAATTTGTTGTTATACATTTTGAATTCTCCCTAATGTACTGGTGGGCACAGAAGCATGTTCTCTTTTGTTTTGCTTTATTTCATTTTGTATTTTTCTGTTTTTTTCCCTTATTTTGTTTTTTTCAAATAAAACATTTTTTTAAAAAAGAATACCCTATGTACTGAAGAAAATTCCATGGTGAAATGGCAGCTGAAATTTAGAAGTCTATTACCAACATTTCTATGATCTTTCTATTCTTAAAATAAAGGGGAGAAGCATCAAAACCACACATTAAACCATAAAGCATTCCAAGGGGACACTTGTCTCTTCTCCCTTATTCAGCTATAGGTACCTCATAATTATTTGGAATCTTCTAATTATCAAATGTATTTAGCATTTGGGCATTTCTCCTTTCCTGTTTTTGAATTTCATTCTCTTACTCGATTATGGAATTTTTCCCCCTCTGGGACATTTGAATTTTTCTGTTCTATTAAAAGTACACTTCCTCTTTTTGGTACCCCAAAAAGCTTGGTACCCCAAGCTTATGTCACATCAGCTTTGAAAGAATTCAAGTTCAGACAATCTCCAACTCAGGCAAAGGCACATATTTGATGACACACCAAGAAGAACTTATTCCTTAAGGGAAATAGGCACACCACTGGAGTGAAGCATGAGATTTATTTGAAATAAAATGCTAACATACATCATTGGTGTGGTCCAGACTATGACTGTCAGGTAATGAAGGCAAACAGGAGCTGCTCATTTGACTAGCCATAATGCATACAGAAAAGCCACAAAGAAGGGGATAGGGGGAGATATTAATGTGTGGTAATGATATTATAACTAACCTGACTTCTTCATAAGTTTACCCAAATGACAGCAAATAAAGACAGTGCACAGGTATAGCATTGGGGAAAGTAACTTCTGTGGTCTATTTCCAACATCCTGCTCAGCACTATTTTCTTATTGGCTGATTTGTGACCATAAGATGGTATGGTCTTGTACAAAGCATGCTGACCTGCTTATTGTTATAATGATATCCATAATTGAGAATTTCTATGGGATTCATGTTGGGTTACAATCCAGCTGGGGGCAAGAGTAAGGATTCCATCACTTCCAATGATATCATATTTCATTTTGTAAGTCTTTTTCTTTTCTCTATTGGAAGATTGTTTTCTCTCCTTGGTGAACATGCCAAGTCTTGCATAATGTTCACTGTAATTCTATAAAATTTGAACTTTTTCTTTCTTATAATATTCTCTTGTTTGTATTTGGAGTTCTAATTTTGACATGGACATTCCTTGGGATTTCCTATTGTGTTTTTCTTTCAGGAGAATGCTTTCTATTTTCATTTTAGAAAGTTTATTTTATAATTTTTTTATTAAAGTGTCTAGTTTTTGTCATTATTTGATCACAGTTTTCAAAAAGTTTAATGATTACTTCCTTTTTGTTCTTCTCTGGGTCAGTTGTCTTTGAGAGTAAGTTTATTTTCTTCTATTTGTTATCTTCATTTATTTTCTTCTGTTAAAAAAATCTTAAGCTGGAATCAATACGGTAGAGTAAAGGCAGGGATTTGTCTGAACTCTCTCCCAGACCCCTCCAAACATCTTTAAATAATGACTCTAGACTAATTCTAGAATAACAGAACACACAAAGAGATGTAGTGAAACCATTTTCCAGCCCAAGAAAAGTTAAAAAGTAAGCACAAAAAAATCTGTTGCACCAGGGTGAGAATGGAAGAAACAAAGTATTGCAGAGTCACGGTCAGCATAACATATGATTTATCAGCTTCTATATTAAAGGATCTAAGAGTTTGGCATATGATATTTCAGAGAGCAAAGAAATTAGGATTACAAGGAAAAATCACCTACTCAGCAAAACTGAATACAAAAAAAAAATGGAAATTCAATAAAATATTTTCATGAAAAAAACAGACTGAATACAAAATTTGATTTTCACATACAAGACTCAAGAGAAACATAAAAAGATAAAAAAAGACTGGGACATAAGGTTAAACTATTTATATTCTTTCATAGGAAGAAGACACTTGTTACTCTTAAATACTTTCTCACTATTAGGACAGTTAGAAAGAATATATATATATATATATATATATATATATATGTGTGTGTGTGTGTGTGTGTGTGTGTGTGTGTGTGTGTGAGTGTGTATACATATACATATATGTATATATATATAGTATTTATATATGTATGTAAGTATGTACACAGAGAGCAGAGTTGTGAGTTGAATAATAGGTGAGAAAGGAATGAACTGAGAGGGGAAAAAAGAAAGAGATAGAAAATGGCAAATTATCTCCCATAGAAAGGCAAGAAAAAGCTTTAACAATGGAGAGGAAGAAGGAAGAAATGAGGGAGAATGAGTGAAAGGTACTCTCATATAATTTGGCTCAAGAAGGGAATAACATACATACTCAATTGAATATAGACATCTATCATAACCTTCAGGAAAGTAAGAAAGAGGATAAAAAAGGGAGTGGGGAGAATAGAAGGGAGGCAAGATTGGGTGAGGAGGTAGTCAGAAACAAAACGTTTTCGAGAAGGGATAGGATGAAAAGAAGGAGAGAACAGTAGAAACTGGGGGAGGAAAATTGGATAGAGGTAAATGTAGTTATCAAAAAGAATTAAAAAAAAATAATTGAAGGAAGTTTCTCTGATAAAGACCTCATTTCTCAAACATATAGAGAATTGAGGCAAACATAAAAATAACAGCTATTATCCAATTGATAAATGATTTGAACAGTTTTCAGATGAAGTAATCAAAGTTATCTATAGCTATATGAAAAATACTTTACCACAATTAATTGGAGAAATGCAAATTAAGACAATTCTGAAGCTGTACTTCATACCTATTATATTGGCAAATAGGACAGAAAATGGAAATGACAAATGTTGCAAGGGATGTGGACAAAATGGGCCAGAACTGCATTGTAGGTAGAGTTGTGAACTGATTCAACCATTCTAGAAGCAATATGGAACTATGCCCAGCGGGCTATAAAACCGTGCATACCCTTTGATCCAACAGTGTTACTATTATGTCTATATCCTAAAAAGATCATAAAAGAGGAAAAAGTTTCCACATGTACAAACATGTTTGTGGCAACCCTTTTTGTATTGGCAAGGAATTGGAAATTGAGTGAATATTCATCAATTAGAGAATGGCTGAATAAGCAATGGAATATGAATGAATTGGAACTTTATCATTCTATAAAAAATGATGAGCAGGCTGATTTCAGAAAAAGCTAGAAAGAATTACATAATCTGATGCTGAGTGAAGTGAACAGAATTAAGGCAACACTTTACACAGTAACAGCAATATTAAGCAATAATCAGCTATGATAGACTTAGCTGTTCTCAGTAATATAGTGATCCAAGACAATGCCAGCAGACTTGGGATGGAAAATGTCACCCATATCCAAAAAAAGAACCATGGAGACTGAATGAGGATTGAAATATATATTATTTTCACTTTTTTAAGTTAACTTTTCTTTCTAATGTTTTCCCTTTTGTTCTGATTTTTCTTTTACAACATGACAAATATGTAAATATGATTAAAATGATTAATTGTACATGTATAATACATACATAATCTATCCCAGCTTATTTGCTGTTTTGTAGAGAATGGAGGGGAAAAATGAAGAAGAAAAATTTGGAACTTAAAATCTTACAAAAATGAATGTTGAAAAATATCTTAACATGCAATTGGAAAAATGAAATAATATTGAGAAAAGAAATGTACTGTGTACAAAGTAAAAGCAATATTGTAAGATTTTCAGCTGTGAACAATTTAGTTATTCTCAGTAACACAATGATCAAAGATTATTCTAAATTACTTATGAGTGAAAAATCTATTCCTCAGAAAAAGAACTGATGATGCCTGAATACAGATTGAAGCATACTTTTTATTTTCTCAATTTTTCTTGAGAGGTTTTTTTGTTTTAGTTTTTGTTTGTTTTTGGTCCATTTTTTTTTTGCAACATGACTACTATGGAAATGTTTTGTATGATACAACCAGCTTCTCTGACAGCTTTCAACCATATTTTTATGGTGTTCCCAATTAAACTAAGTATATCACTTCCAATTATTTTGTTATCGATATTGTTGTTATTTTGTTGCCTTTGGCCTTTCTGAGAACATTATCTGATATATTTCTGAAGTTTATATAGGAGATTTAGACTTCTGTATATTCTTTCATGTCACCACCTTAACTAAAAATCTTATCAAATATATTTTCAGTGAGTTTATACACCAGCCTTCACTTTATGGTTGGATAAAAATATTACAAATATTTTCTATTTTCAATTTAATTTCTACAAACACACACATATACATATATGAATATATATTATATTTGTGTATATATATATGCATGTATGTGTCATGACAGTTATTAAAAGAATATGCCATTCCTTCTTGGAAACTGATTGCTCAACTTTGTGTCACTTTGGACTGAATACAAAGGATATTTATAAGAAGCATTATATTTTCTTCAACTTTTATTTGCCCATTGTTACTATTTTATTGGGACCATTGGATTAGAATTTAATGAACTATCTTTTATAGATAGAAAGAATAGTATAGCGGGCTGCATCAGAGAACCTCTCACAAATTACTACATAAATTGGCCAACAAAAGACTACAAGGTATTTACTACTAATTCTGTGTCAGTTAAAACTGAAAATAGTAATGTTCAAGCTTATGTATTTAAATACATGTATAAGAAAATGTTTCTTTCATGATGTCTATGTATGTGGATGCCTGACATGTTCACTTTTAAATTATTTTGATTACACAAAAGTTTTTCACTTTTTAAATGTTTTAATATTACACAAAATAATTCCAATGCCAGATAAGATGTATTACTTCCCCAACCTACCATTTCTGACTAATCACTGAAGCTCATAAAGAAATTACTAAGCAAGTTGCAGAGGTTCATAGGCTGAATCTGCTGGATAAGATATCACCCCTTTGTACTAGGATTGTGAGTTAAAACAGGGCTGGATAATATGGTAGAGCACACAGAGGTATCCAGGGCACCATAGATATTACAAACAAGCTTTTGCTTTTCTTCGTAGAGGTTTAACAGGCTATATCACACAAAGCAAGCACTGAAATAAATTGGGAGACAACCTCTGCAAAGTTGCTATAAACTTTCAGGACTTTCACTCAGTTGTTCAAATACTCTTTATTTTGTACCATATGGAGAAATGTGTGTGAATTAATGTTTCACAATTGGGGATTGAAGTGAGGGAATAAATACACACACACACACATAAACACACACACACATACACTTTTAAGCATAATATGAAATCATGCTCTAATTTATACTCATTAATAATTTCTGAGTTGTAAATACTCACATTGGAAATTTAGTAATTGGTTGCAATTCAGTAAAAGTTGTTCCTACATAAAATTGACATATTTCCATAAGATTTAGCCGTTTAACAACTGTATACCTAACAGAAATACTATATAAGTCTAATTTATTTGACTTCTCTTCTCTAACCAAGTTTTTAGCCTCTGAGGCTAAAAGCCATTATGTTGCCTCAGCCATGTCCATCCATTCCTACTGCCATTGTTATTTGTTGTGTAAAGAATGATTGTCATGTGCCCATGTCTGTGTAAAGAAACTGTTAAATAGGATTCAAATGTTTTGTATTTCATATTCATCACATAGTCACAAAAGAGTATATGCATTTATATTTCGAACATGTTTAACATTTATTGGACTACTTGCCATCTATGGGAGGGCATGGGGGAAGAGGAGGAGGAATTGGAAAACATGGTTTTGCAAGGGTTAATGTTGAAGGATTGTCCACTGTTTTGAAAAATAAAAAGCTTTAATAAAAAAGAAAAAAATAGTATATGCATTTAATGAATTCTATTTCAGAAACTTCTTTTTGACAGCATTATAAGATGCTATTACTCTTTCTGACTACCATCCTTCTTTGTCTTTGGTATTTAACATGGTGCCATAGGCCATGCTTGATAACTTAGAGAAGTAGATTTGGTAGCAGTATATTTTTTTCATCTCTTTAATCACTAATCTATGATTCTTGGTTTCTTTTTCACCCTAAAACAAATTTGTACTAATTTTTTTTTAATTGTAAAAAGTTTTCACTATGCATTTTTGGCTAAGCCTAGTTTAGACTAGTTGCCCAGGAAAATCTCCACAAATGTTTATAAAATTAAGACAAGGAACTGACTTTGTAAGCTGATGATACAAGGGATAGAATCAGCTTATTCAATTGTGTTTAACTCAAATCTTCTATAGATAAAATAGTCCTTTTATACACCTGAATACCTTAAAACTTTTCCTGACTTAATCTATCTTAGAGTGGCCCCTAATTTTTATCAGGTGACCAACATTTCTTAAAGAAAAATTGGGCATAATCAAGCTTATATAATTGAAATTAATGCAGTTTTAGTAGTTATCTACCCCAAACCAGAAAGGGCAGTAGTAAACAACTAGACACATGTCAATATTATAGACATAGGTGTATAAATAATAAAATGTAATGGGGAGAGAGGCAAAGATCAAGGGTCAATAGTAACACCTTCTTAGAATGTGTCAGCAGCTGTGACCCACATACTCTAACTATACTCATATAAGTATATGCATGTTTCTTAATTTTTCACTGGATGTCAGTTTACTTACTTACACTTTCTCTCACTATCACACATATTTCAGGTAAGAACTTTCCTTGTATGACAATTTTCTGGGCCTGAAATTTTAAATATCTCACAAAATAAAAATCCTATTCCCTATGAAAGGCACCTTAAATTTCTTAACTCTGGATGGATTTTTTAATAATTTCCAAAATTATAACTTAGCTTCTAAAAAGTATAGCCCATGACTTTGATTTTCAGTTACTCTGAAAGCTAGGCAGCTGATCTTAGACTTTTTAGGGTCTCCTAATTGATACATATGCTTTCAACCAACAAAATCACTTATTCTAGTGCCCTCATATTTAATAAGTATGCTTTTTGTCTACATTTTTTAATAATCTTTTTTTCTGAGCTGGAGTATTGTCCCCTCAAATTCCTAATTATTATTATTATAAATATTGAAGTAGATGGCTCTTTGAAAACACAGTTTTCTCAGCACTTCCTCTATGCACCATTCTTATTCTTGGTCAGAAAATGTGTGATATTCTCAGTAGCATTCATGTTTCAAATCTTTTCTTTAAATTACCCCCATAGAAATTCTGCATAGAAGTTTAAAATCAGGAAAAATGAGTCAGGTACTCTGACCTTCCGGTTTCATCATACCATGACAATTTAAAATTTGGGAATAAAACCATATATAAAACTGAGAGATCTTATTTTTTTTAACTCTGACACAAATTTGGTTAACTATTCTGCTCAACTTTTCATGGAAATATTATTTGATCAGAGAACAACTGCAATAGACTGGAACACTTTCTTCACAACTTAAAGATGATTATAAAAATCAGACTGTGTGACTTACCTCAATACTACTGGGGAAAGAAATACTCATCTCTTGAGTGTCAACCTGAATGAAAAGTGTTCCAGTTTTGTTATCATCACTAAGACTTCTTAATTAACCTTTTGACTCTGTCAATAAGTATAGTTTTTTTTTTTAATTTGTTACATGAGCATTTCTTTCTTTGGTGCTTTTTTATTGGCCATCTTAGAAAATAAATATGTTCTCTGGATAATGTTTACTAAAGCTAGCAAAGATTTATCATTTATTTTTCTTGCTTGAACTTGCTAATGAACAACTGAGTACTTTCAGACTGAGATTTTTAATTGCATTAATACCATCTAAAATTGCCCCTTTAATCTTCAGTTTTTCTAATTTCATAGCCACCTGGTAATGAAATGGGAAGCAAGGTATCTTACCTTTCATTTTTTCATCATAACATTGATAAAAGTGGTACAAAGGTTATGTCTTTCATTTATTCAAACATTACCATGCATAATACATGCTTTTATTCTGTCACGGCTTCCAAATATTTATAGTAATAGATGCTTTTGCTATATCCTAAATATGTAAAGCCTCAAAGACTTACTTATGTGAAAATAATTGAATCAAGTGCATTGTTTTCCCTCCTCTCTCTGATGTTTGTCTATCTACTTCATTCCTAAGTATCAAATATTATGGTAATTTTTAAAAGTCCTATTAAATATATTTATACTGCTTAAAAAGTTTATTAGAAAAATAATCTATGGTACTTTTACTTTTTATTTGATTTTTAAATAATAACAATAAACTACATAATACTTTAATATTCACAAAGTATTTTACATATATTATCTCATTTTCACCATGTAAAGTAAATGATATATTTATAAATATTAGTTTATATTTTATGTAATATACTATACATAATTTTATAATTATGTAAATATAATATAATAAAATAATTGTAATTATATTTATAAAAATAAATATAATATAACATAAATATAATATAAATATAAATAGTTATAATCAATAGAATAGATTAAAAATAAATATATATAAATATAATGTAATAAAATACAAATAAATAAAATAAATATATATATATATATATATAAAAATAATATATAAATAGATAAAATTTTAATATCAATATATTATATATATATATATTATTTATAAATAAGGAAACTAAATCTTGAAAGAGATAAAATGATTTGCCAGTGGGGCCTAGGAAGGAAATGACAAACCACTCTAGTTTCTTTAACAAGAAAATACCAAATGGGTCACAGAGTCATACATAACTGAACAACCACAAGATCACACAGATAGTGTGAGACTGGGTTTGAATTCTAATATATTAAGTCTAGCAATAGCCACCTCCCCAGTAGATTTCTAGGTATACTGAGTACTTTCCATTTGGCAGTTTGAGCTTATAAAGTCAAACATGTGATAGTAATTCATTTGAATGCAAATTATCTATATGATTACTCTTTTGCATTGTATGCATTTTCCCCATATCTATCTGATGCCTCTCCACTAACTTTCAGATAATGCTGAACTTTATTTGTTCAAATGTAACATTCTGTGATTTGTAAGCATAAAATGTCCTTGAGACTTGGTTTTCATCCAAAAGCTTGAGTTCAGCATAAGAGCTATAGGTTTTCTTTTTCAGGTTCATTTGTAGTTTGTGCCACAATTTGATACTAATGGATGTCCTCCATACAGCTGGTAAGGGAATCTTTCTAAGATATTGGTCTAACCTTTACATTTCCTTGCCCAAAACTTTTTTCTGGTTCCCCATTGCCTGAAGATTCCCACATTTTGCTCTCTATAATTTTCTTCTATTTTTGTAGTCATTTTCTTACTACTATTGTTTGTGGACCAGTAATCCAAACTAATACTAGTATTTTCATAAATTCAACATTCCATGATCTATTTGAAGAAAATCGTTCCTAATGCTTTGAATGTACTAAGTATTCATGACTGAATAATAACTGAGAAAGAAAAAAGAGGTAGCATGTAACAAAAGTCAAACAAATGTCACCTCCTTGACCACCAGTTCTCTAGATACCATGACAGGGACATTCCCAAATCCTGAACCCAAGATCAGCTGAAACAGTAAGGCATCCTGAAGGAGACACTAGTGGCAGTATCTGCCAGAAAAATCAAATCACTATCTTGACCACCACCTCTCTTCAGTTCTTGATAGGAATCTAAACCCAATAATCCTGGGAACAGTGACATTAAATATAATGTTAAAGAATAAGAATTACCATGACTTTGCCACTACACCCTAAGGACCATGAACTTGCAATTGAAATTTTCTATATGTTTTCTTTCCTGAATTAGAATATGAGATCTTTGAGAGAAGGGATTTTCTTACTTTTCTATGTGTAGCTCTCAGCATTTAGCTCAGTGTTTTGCAAATAGTTAAGCCCTTAATAAATACTTTATTTGTTCATCAGTCTTTTCAAATAATCTTCTATCAAGGTTCAACTTAGGTGCCACTTACTAAATCTTCCCTTGCTTCCCTTACTCCCCTTGCTGCAAATTGTTAATCCTCAATTTTCTTTGTAGCATGTATGAATTGAGATTATATAATAAATAGATAGATAAATAGACAGACAGATAAGATAGATACATAAATATTGATGTTGATATTGTATTCCTCCTATCTAAGAAAAGCTCCTTGAGGGCAGGAATTGTATCATTTTTTCTTTGTATGCTAGTGTCCAGCATAATAATTGTATTTGCTGAATTCTGGCATAAATTTAATCATTTATTCATTTGTACTAAGTTATTTGCAAAGGGTTTCATGATTTCCAATAATATAGTAACATCAGAAGAATATTAGCATTAAAAAGTCTTACTGTAGTTGTATGCATGTATTTAGTATGTTTCTCTGTTAGGGAGGAGTTTTAGATCATTAAAAGTATTGCACAGTTTTCTAAATGAAATCCAGCTTGCTATCTTTCTTTTACTCATTTGTGAACCTGGCTTAGTGTTAATCTAGAGTGAGTATACAAAATATGGTAAAATATGGTAGCTATAAGTAGGCTACAACAAATTGCTAATGATATGCTAGAAGTAGCATCCAGGAAATTAAATATTTAGGAGAAAAAGGCATAGTCTACCTCTCAGTCCTGTGAAGAAAGGAGGAATTTATGGAAAAAGAAGAAGTAGAGAATATTATAAAATGCAAAATGGATAATTTTGGTAACATTAAATTTAAAATTTTATACCAAAAAAAAAAAAAAAAACAATACAGCCAAGATTAAAAGGGAAGCAGGAAGCTGGGGGAAAATTTTACCGCCAGTGTTTCTGATAAAGACCTCATTTCTAAATTATTTAGAGCATTGACTCACGTTTATAAGAATACAACAATTCCCAATTGATAAATGGTCAAAGGATATGAATTTCTTCATTTTCAGATGAAGAAATTAAAGTCATTTCTAGCTATGTGAAAAAAAAATTCTCTGAATAGAGCATTGAGTAAAGAATTGCAAATTAAAAACAACTCTGAGGTACCACTCAACACCTCTCAGATTGGCTAAGATGACAGGAAAATATAATGATAAATATTGGAGGACACATGGAAAAACGGGAACAGTGATGCATTTTTGGTGGAGTTGTGAACTGATCCAGCCATTTTGGAAATCAATTTGAATGTAATGGAATATTATTGTTTTCTAATAAATGATGAGCAGGCTTATTTCAGAAAAGCCTAAAAAGACTCACATGAATGGATGTTAAATGAAGTGAGCAGAACCAAGAGAACATTTTACACAGCAAAAAGAAGATTATATCATGATCAACTGTAATGGATTTGGCTCTTTTCAACAATGAGGAGATTCAAGGCAATTCCAATAGACTTGTGATGGAAAGAGCCATCCACACCCAGGACACTAAGGATTTGGACAAAAAAATTACAGTGGAGAAGTAAACAAAATGTTGAGATTATAGTTCCATTGAAATAAGAAAAACTGAAGTGTTTATATGTGCACACATTCTTAATCTTCTACTAGACTATGTACCCTTTGAGAAGAGAGACTATGCTTTATTCACCTTATTTCCTCCAGAATTTTTAATAGATCTATGGTTTCATTAGTAGAATTAGTGAAAATTATATGAGGAATTCTTTGTACTAATACAGAACAGCACCTTCTTCACAGCCTAGACTCTTACTTAAGATACTAAAAACTTAAATGCCTTGCCAAGCATCTCTCAGTCAGTATGTTTCAGAATCAGATCTTGAACCCTAGTCTTCCAGATTATAAGACTTCCTCTCTATACATTATGCCATAGCAATCTCTACTCTCCTATCGTACATAGTTGATCTTTTATAGATATTTGTTGTATGAATAATTTATTCCTAGTGTCCACTTACTTCCCCTTCATTCTGTAGTCACCTACCAATCCATTAGTTCAGTTTTTAAATGGTCCTCTTTTTATACTTATCCATGTCATTATTGGAAGTATATTAGAGAACAGAAATAGGAATACATAAGCTATACCAGAATGCTAAGGGGGTAATCTTGAAGCTAAGTGGTAGTGAAGCAAAAAATAATCTTTTTAGAGCTACTATACTTTCTTTCCCCATTTCTTATGGAACTGAGCCTAAAGTAGTTCTTATTGCTAAAAGAATAACTCAAGAGACCAGTATAAGTTGTATAATCAGTATAGAGAAATTTACTCTAAAAATAGTCAATGTGTTTAGGCTGCTCACATTGGTTTTCCCTAGGAATACCAGTTCTCCCATAAAATAAGTTCATTACTTTAAATTACATTATCATATAGAGTGATTCAGTTTTGATATTCAATACCTCCTCAGTACCCTTAGTTTCTTCTCCTTTCTGTTTGAAGAGTTAGAAAATGGAGCATTAAGTTTTTCTCAAAGCCTCCTGTCATAAAGGGTTTCAAGATGTCCAGATAACTTCATTTTTCCATCATCTTCTCTTGTTTGGTTTAAATTCCATGAATATTATAGCCCCCACACCTCTACTCAGTACCCTCTAATAGTTCCCTTCCCCCTTTCAGCTTTCTTTTCTACATTATTTTGTATATATGTGTGTTATCTTATTTGTATATTATTTTTTCACACCTGGAAATAAGAAATATCTGTCTTTAACTCATTTGAATCCCCAGTGCCTAGCACAGTGCCTAATGGGTACTTGATTAAGTCAGTGATTATAGAGTTGTCTCTTACATTATTTAAAGAATAAGTACCTAATATGTCTCACTTTTGTCACTCCACTCCAAAACCAAATAACTTGAAAGGGAGGCTAAAATTGAAGTTATATCACTATACCTGGCATGTTTTGAATCACTAGTACTACATAAACTTAGGTGAACCATAGTAAGATAAAATCATTCCATTTTCTACTTTGATATGACTTTTTTTTTAAGAATGGTAGGATTTCCCCCATGTAAAACCTTATGTAACATGAAAACCTCATAAGAAAAAAAAGACCTTATGGTAACTATCATTTGAAGCAGCAAGGATTAATAATTAAGGAAAGAATAACTTGACCAGTGGTGTCACTCATACTAAAGCATGTTTTATGTGTTTGTTTCTTATCTCTTCTTCTGGCCTTTTAGATTTTTCCCATCAGTTCACTTTCTTCTTGAATAACATGGAGTACAATAAATGTCTTCATACCAGATGATACTGTGGAATATATGCATTCCTTTCACTAATGATACAATCATGTTTGTGCCATGAGACATTTCTTTATTTCATTAATCAAAGTTCCTTAACTTTTTGGTTTGTCACGGATCTCTTTTGGCATCTAGTGAAGCTCTTTTCAGAACAATGTTTTAAAATGCATAGCATAAAACACATCGGAAACCAATTATAGTGAAATATAATTATAAAAAATATTTTAAACAAATTCACAATCCCTATAATAAGGCTTTCTACTAAACAAGCCACATAAGATAGGATTATAATTTCCTGAAGGATTTGGCCCCTGTGTGTCTTAATGAAAAATCTATGACTTTGTTTCCCACATGGGTACATTTTAATTTAGTTTGCATTTTCAAGTTTTGACTAGCTTTCCAAAACTCACAAAAGTAATCTACATGGGTTCTGATCAAGTGAATTCTACATATGGGGCAATTCTACATATGGAAGAAAATGCTGTAATTTATTATTTTATCAATACAAAAAACTCTTGATAAAAATATCTTCATTAGAGACAGCTAAATGACACAGTGGATAGAGCACCAGCCCTGAAATCAGGAGGACCCGAATTCAAATGTGGTCTCAGACACTTAACAATTCTTAGCTGTGTGATGCTGGGCAAGTCACTTAACCACAATTCCCTCAGCAAATAATAATAATAATCTTCATTAGAGTATAGCATTTACTTAGAAGACCTAGAGAATTATCTGAGAAAAATGAAGGTTAAATAACTCACCAAAAATAATAGTTTATAAGTGTTAAAGGGGTAATTTGTATTCTGATCCCAAACTTCCTAAAAAACAAATCTAAACCATGAGCATTTATTTTGTCAACATAGCTCAAAAACTAGCATGTATTTCATTAATCAAAGTTCCTTAACTTTTTGGTTTTAGTTTGCTTATTGAATAAAATTCAGACTTAGACTAGCATACAACCCCTTCAATAATGTGATCCCAACTTACCTTTCTAATCAATTGTTCTATCTTTCCCTTTAGTTAACTATACAATCCAGCCTAAGTAGACTACTTACTGGTGATTTCCTGAATAATACCCTAAAATGTTTCACTTCAATTCCTTTAATCACAATAATATCCTGGAATGTCTTCTGCCATATCAAATCCTTGTGATACAATTCATAATGATGGGCAGACTTAACTCAAATGCTATCTTGTCCAGAAGAATTATTTCCCTTCTCTGATTTATCAACCATTGACCAAGGGTACACTCTATGATTTCATAGGTTTCTCATAATTTGTTTTGTGTTATAATTACATGTGTGAATGACTTGTCTGCCTTGATAGACTGGAAGACTTGTCTACAAAGACAGTGCCATGGCCAGTGATTTCCACTTTGTATTTTCTATGTTGCTTAGCTCAATTTCTTGTATATAGTAGTTACCTCCCAAAATTATCAAGTAATTGTTTTCAACCTTTAATAAACGTCTTGTCACCCATAGCCTTATTTCTTTTATACAAAGCTTAATTTATTTCAGGCAGTGTGCTAATTTACATGCCATTAATTATAAGACAAATCATTCATATGGGATTCATTTATGGAAGTGACAGGTAACCTTTACGTGGCCTCTATTTGTCCTTCCACCCAATCAAAGAACAAAAGATTATTCCATGTCTGTAAAAAAGGTAACAACCACTGGCAAATTAATCCATTAGGTTACACCTTAATACTGTTGCCAACTAAAATCATATTAGTTAGAATAGAGGTGTCTTCAGTTTATTACAACCATGACTATCTGTCATAGGAGATAATGTGTTTGACTTTCACAAAGCCACATGAATTGCAGAAGTTTGAATTTTCTATGGGAATCAAACTCAGTAAAACTTTTCAGAGAATAACTGTTTTTAAAAAAGTTTAAGGTCTTACTCAAAGGGAAGAAGAGATATCATTTTCAAATTTTAATTACAAGCAAGAAAAAACCCTGAAATTCAAAATAGACTATAAAGTTATGAATTAGGAAAATTTCTGATGTATCCATTGCTATCTTTACCTGTCTTCTTCATTAATCTCACACTTCATTAAAACCTCTTGAGGGGCAATGGTAGTAGAAACATGACCTTCACCCTCTCAAATTACTCTTTCTTTTTTTTCCTTCCCTTTGATCATAATTGATTACAATGTCTAGGTTGAGTATGTTTCAGAATCATTCAGGCTTTTCATTTCCAGGAATTAGAATTAATATATTTCTTTCCAATTTTTTTCCATTTTGAGACTTCTTCAATATATCTCTATTTTAGTAATTATCTATAATTCAGAATAATAGGTATTCCAAATGTTCGGCTAGAAAATCTCTCAACTTTTTTTCCTTTTAAAATCAATACATGCTATTCAAACTGATCTGCAGGATCAGTTGCCTTCAGGAAAGTTGGGAAGATTGGGAATGAAGGATGCATAAAGGGCATCCAGACATCCAAGAGCTCCCCAGTCTTTAAGAATGATCTGCCTTCCTCCTCTGTGATTTTTCTTTCATTTACTTACTGTCTGATCAGGAATAGGAAGACTAAATAAAGAATCTCATGCTCCTTCAACATCAGGTTAGCTTTGTTTAGCTCAATGCTCTTCATTTATACCATGTAACTAAAAAGTGTTGGACAATAATTTTGTCTGTTATCTACCAATCTATCTCTAAGTATATTCAAAATGCCCTGTTAACAGTCTCACTATTATGCCATGTATATAAGGTTTGTTTTTTCTTAAGGCATAGTTCCTGCTCTCAAGGAGCTTATAATCTTATTGGGTAGGCAAAATGTTTATCATGAACAATTTGAGACAATGTCAGACAATCAACTCTGTGGTATAAATTGTAAGCATAGTTGGAATTCAAAAAAAAAATGAAACCAAGGAAGGCTTGAATACCAGGGGAGTTTTAAACTTCAGATTGAACTCTGATGAAGTTGTTATATGTGCTTTGATGTATTTAAGTTGAATCTTAACAAATGAGTAATATTGGAGTAGATAGAGGAAAAAGTGTAGGACATTTTAGGTGAGCGGGTCAAAAATAATCACACACACACAAAAGTAAGAATGATTATTGTGTTCCTGACACAGTGAGGAGTATAATTCTATCTTGTATTGTCTTGCATATAATCTTTACTATCTGCCTCACAGAGTTTTTATCTTTATTCTGCTTCAAGAACTGTGCTGTATTTAAGGAAAACAAATATAACAAAAAGATAGTATCTGCCCTAAAGAATAATACACTCTAGTGGTGGAAGGCAATATATAAAAACCCAGCTATGTTAATGTATTACTTTCAACTGTGTTCTATAGTGTAGTCTTACTCTTATCACTTTACATATTCTTGGCAAATAATTAACAAATCCTTAAGAAAATGCCAGCAACTATTCTATATAATCAAAGAAGTTATCAGAAGAAATCACCTTTTGTTTCTTCTTCTAGCATAACCTAACTTCTACCATAACCTAACTCTTAACAGGAATTATGTATCAATTATTTATTTCCATACATATGGAATATAATTATTTATCAAATTAATATTTAGAGTCTTAAGTACTTAGGTGTAGTCTTCTGTATTCACAGTAGCCTTTTCCTAAGGTTACCAACCAAAGACATAAAGGTAGTTCTCCTTTGGACAATATTAGGACGATAGCTGTCAATAAAAGAATAATTTGATAGAGGGGCAGCTAGGTGGTGCAGTGGATAAAGCACCAGCCCTAAAATCAGGAGGACCTGAGTTCAAATCTGGTTTTAAGACACTTACCACTTCTTAGCTGTGTGACCCTGGGCAGATCACTTGACCCCAATTGCCTCACTAAAAAAACAAACAAACAAACAAAAAGAATAATTTGATAGTGTAAGAAGGTAGATCAGACATGGTTAGGAAAAGAGACAATGCAGATTATTACAGACAGCCTGGTAAAATCATAACAATCTCTGCTATTTAACTTTTGATATGTGAAGAGACTAATATTATCACATGTCAGTGACAAGAAGAAATCAACAGGATCAGAAAGAAAATATGCTTCTGAAGAAAATAAATTTTGACCCAAGTCATAATCTGAGAAAGTGAAGTGATATGTGCACAGGGAAAGTAAAGCATCATATATATCATACCCATAGGAAAAGAGTCTGTAGATAATAACTAGGTTTTTCAGCAACAGTTTCCATTCAGGTTCATCCTATATAATTACATTTTTCCTTTCAAATCTAAAGAATCCTATGCTTCATCAACTGTTGATTAATTTTCCTTTGCCTTATAAAATTTATTCATGGATACTTAACATTTTACTTCAAATGAAGGCTGTATTTAATTGTTATAAATATCTTTTCTATCATTATATGTGATTATTCTCAGCATTGTTGAGTTTTCTTTCACCTTACATCTTTGATAATTTTTTAAGTCTTTCCCCACCATTTACTTTCCCCTTTTGCTCACTTTCTGACTTTTGATAGAAATTTCCCTAGATTTCAAAGTGTTTCAGACTTCCTAGTCTGGGAAATTCATAGTTCATTAGCCTTAATCTCTGCCTCCAAGGGATTTATTGGGAGACAGAATTGGCTTCATTTCAATAATGGACTTTTCCCCTCAGGTTCACTGCTTCTATTCCCTCTGATCCTCAGGGCTCTGGCCCCTCTCACTGAGTGATGAGCTATATGAGCAAATTTCTACCATTTGGATCGTGGCTGCATTGGGAAAAAGGAATGGCCAGGCTGGGGTGTAGAGTTCCATTATAGGCATGGACACATGTCTTGCTTCTGTTCCTTCTGTTCCACCACCCTTAGGACAAGTTTTGTTGAGTCAGAGAGAGTTTCTTCCTCTTTTTGCTGCTCCAGCAGCCTGAGCAAATTTCTGCTATTTGTACTTTGGATCTCCACAGTTCTGAAAGGCAGAGAGTGGGAAATGGCTTGGCAAAAAGTATGCCATTGAATTGTATTGTAAGCAGTGGGTCAGCTTATGTAGCCCTATTGCCAGAGAGCAGGCCTCTGGGGAGAAAATGTGAAGTTAGTGAGGTTTGAAGGTTAAGGATTATTGGCCTGATGTTAATTCATTGAATTTTTACCTTATTTGCTATTTTGCTGTTCTAAAATGTGGAGACATCTGAAGTTATTTTACCTCTGGTGCATAATTTCTATTTTACAGAGGTTTGAGAAGTCATGAGGAAAGGTTAACAGAGTTCATATAAGCATTATCCAAGGTAGAGTAGAATAGGAAGAGCAGAAAATAGTTGTTTTGATATATCCGCTCCACTTGACAAATTCCCTTTAAGGTGGTGGTGTGATAATCATACCTGGTCCTTACTTTGTCATAAGCTAGTCAGTCAATAATTTAATTAGCATTTATGTTGTTAATAAACTAAATTCTGGAGAGAAAAAGAAGAAAAAGTATGTTATAAGCCCAGAGGTAGCTCACAATCTAATGGAAAAGATAACGTGCAGAACATTTTATACAGAAGATACATACAGAGTAAATGGAAGGTAATTTCCAAGAAAAGATCTTAGAAATGGCAGAGACAGGAACAAGATTCCTACAAAAAAAAAAGAATCTGAGCTGAGTTTTGAAGGAATCCAGGAAGAAAGAGATAAGAAAATGTATTCTAAGCATGAGTGATAGGCAGACTAAAGTCAAACAGTAAAGAGACAGAGTGTCCTTCATGACTAACAGAAAATATCATTAGATAGCAATATATGTAGAGAGCAGTAAAAAGATGGGAAGGTTCCAGACTTCGAAGTGATTTAAAAGCCAAATAGAACATTTTGTATTTGATTGTAGAATCACTGAATTGGGGAGTCACTGGAAATGAAAGAATGAAGGACTTTATGATAGATACTAGGCATTATACCTAATCTCAGGTTGAAACTTCCATCCTCATATACCCCTAACAAATAATTACTCTACATTTCCCAGATTCAAAAACAAAAAATGTCTTAAATTGTAGAAATAAAGATATAAATACTTTACTCTGTGTTGCAGAAGCAAGTTAGTAAGTATTTATTATTGATCTATTTTGCACTAGGTTTCAGGGATACAAAAATAATTTTTAAAAATAGTCCCTTTTCTCAAAAAAATCTTAGTAGCATGCCAAAATTAATAAAATAAATAAAAACTCTATGCAAACCAGATATATACTGGATAAATTGAGGATAATTTCAGAGAGAAAGCACTAAGATTAAGAAGGATCAGTAAAGGTAGAACTTCAACTGATACTTAAAGGAAATCAGAGATAAGGAGATAGAGTGGTTCATATATAATGGACAACCAGTGAGAATGCTTGGAGTCAAGGGATGGGGTATCTCATTTGATAAATAACTTGAACTCCAATACTGTAACAATGAGCCAGTGAATTTGATCGGATAGCATGGTGTCAAACTTATGCTTTAGAAAGATCTGTTTGACAGCTGAGTAAGGAAGATGCTATAGTGGAGAGAGATGATTTAGGGTTTCCAACCAGAGGCTATTATAGTAATCCAAGTCTGATCCTGCTCCAAAATGATGGCAATGTAAGAAAAGTCAAAACCATAATACAGCAAACCATAGGATATATGATATTAGAGAGAATGAAGAGATAGCAATTCAATTGTGATCCTCACTAAGATAGTGATAATAAGGAAGTTCAGAAGATAAGAGGGTTTTGGGGGATAGAAAATGATTCTATTTTAGAAGGTTTAGAACATCTATAGCATATCCAGTAAGGGATATTGAATAAAACAAAACCTTCAGTTTTGGAGCTGGACAAAGAGATATGAGATTCATCTGTATAGAGATGATAATTGACTCCTTGAGAACTAATGAGATTATAAATAACATGGCATAGTTTAGTATAGTATAGTATGGAAGGAGAACAAAAGAGGTCTCAGGATAGAGCCTTGGAATCATCACAATTACTAAGCAGGATCTGGATCCAACAGAGGACACTTCCAGAAACAATTATCATTAACTTATAATTATTTTAAGTCTAAGCAGGAAAGAAAAGTCCGGAGTATGAGTTGTCATACCCTTAGATATATATCTTTTTTTCCTTTGAGATTAAACTCATTAAAAGAGTCTATAATAGGTGTCTCCCTATAATCTGGCTTCTGACTTCATCATTCCAACACAACTATTCCCTTCAAAGTACCAATGATCTTTTCATTGAGAAATCTAATACTTTTTTCTTAATCTTCATTCTTCATGATCTCTCTGCAATCTTTGGACACTGTTAATCACCCTCTTCTAGCTGCTGCTCACCTCTTCTCCTAGATATTCTTTTCTGCCTAGGTTTTCAGAGCACTCCTATATCCTGGATCTCTGTCTATCTTATCTAACCTATCCTTTCTTGGATTGCTCCTTACTCAGAGCACTCTATTGAAACCAAGTGTTCCACATGAACAGGGCTCTGTCCCTGAGTCCTATATTCTTCTCCCTTTATACTACTTCACATCCTGATTGACTCATATTGAATGTAAATAGCAGTCATTTCTGCTTTGGCCAGGAATCTGCAGGGTTTTCCCTGCCAGATCCATTCATTCATTCTTTCATTTAGATTTTTTTTTTTGGAGTAGGTAAAAGAGGAGATTGTTTGTATAAATTATTACTTAGTCTAAATCACTGAATGGGTGCAGCCTCAGTCACACTGAGACATGTTGAGGACCGTAGCTTAAAAAACTCAAGTTCTCCCATTTCATCCAGGGCTATCTCCAGTCCTCTTGATCTATATCTTACCCTTCATGTACTATCTTCAGCTTCTACAAAACTCCCCAAAAAGCTCATTTAATTATTTATGCTGATCTGTGCTTCAATGGGGAAAGACACAAAATGGAGGGGATAATTATACATTCCAGGGGCTCTCTTAACATTTTCAGAAACAAATACAAAATCCTTTGGTGTTAAAAGACCTGTATAGCCTTCCCTTTACACCTTTCTAGTGTAACTTACTTCTTATTTCCTACTCAAATTCAATGACAGTGATCTCTTTGCTAGTCCTCAAACAAAACCTTACACAATTCAACTCTGTACATTTTCTCTACCTGTCTCTCCTGCCTGGATGTTCTCCCTCTTCATCTCTGCCTCTTGATTTCTCTGGTTACCTTCAAGTCCCAACTAAAATACAGTCTTCTGAAGGAAGCCTTTCCCAAGTTCTCTTAATTCTAATACCTTCTCTCTGTTATTTACTATTTATTTTGTTACTAGTTTGCATATATGCTTGCCATCTCCTCCATTATATTTTGAGCTCACTGAGGACAGATACTGTCTTTTGCCTCTTTTTTAGTATCCCTAGCACTTAGCACAGTGTCTGGCACATAGTCAATACTTAATATTTATTGACTGATGAAAAAGTTATTTATAAGTACCTAATTTTTCCCAAGATTGAGCAGGAACTGTCTGAATCATACCTCCAAAAGTAAGTCACTTAATAATTTTAAGTCAAAATTTCTTCAGTGATAAAATGATTATGAAAATATTTGTATTACCTCATAGAATTATTATAGGTAAAGTATGACAAAAGTCTTAAAGCATTATTTAAATACATTTTTTCAATATTTCTCTGAACTCTGGTTAACTCACTTATAAAATGAAGATTTTGACTAGATCTGAGATAATTATCCTCAGCACTGTGAATTTGCTTTTTAAAAATATTTTGGTAATTGTATCTCAATACAATTAATTTCCTTTGTAATCTTATGCAATTTATTTTATGCACACATATATATATATATATATACATAGACCTCACCAGACTAAAAAAGGAGTCTTCATGATACACAAAAATGTCAAAATCTCCTGATCTATAGATTTGCTCAAAATAGCAAGTAGAAATAACTGGGATTTTACTGTTTCTTGAGCTAATGTGTTAATATATATTTTCAAATCAATTGAAGATTTCATTTAACTATAAGGGAAAGTTTCAAGACAATTCATGAGAATATCAGCATTAAAAGATTTCACATAACTGCATATGGATATACATACACACACATTTCATTAACTAATCCAGATGATCTCTTTCTTTCTCTCTCTCTGCCTGCCTCTCTATTTCTCTGTCTCTGCCTTTCTCTCTTTCTCCTGATGTCTTTCTCTCACTTTCCTATTCTACCATATGCTTTATTTTTCCATTCCGAATATCACATTTCTTCCTTTTATATAAACACTTGTTATAAGTAAGTATTAAAGTAAATAATTCCCTTTAAACTTATTTGTATTGAAATAGAATATATTTATTTTTAAATATTCCTTTGTTTGAGAATGTTTTTAGCATGTTATTAGTGAGGGAGTTTTGTTGTTGTTTTTTATATCAGAGTTATTCCCCAATGCATTCTTCACCACTGGAAAGAAAAGACTATCCATCAACAAATAAAAATAGTTAAGTAAAATCAACTCTCACATCTGACAGACTCTGCAAATTTGGGATGCATCATTTCGTATCTGAATGCTCTTCTGAATTTCTTATGTTCATTATTTCTTGTCAAACAATAATAGTTCATCATATTATGTCAATTTGTTCAATCACTCCTCAGCAGATGGATAAGCATTGTTCTAATTTCCAATTTTTGCTACCACAAAAGATAATACTACAAATATTTTGGAATATATGGAACCATTTTTCCTTTAACTTCTTTGGGAGTAAATAACACATTTGAAAGGCCCAATATTCTAAAAAACAACAATTTTACTAAAAAGCATGATTAGTATAAATGAGATGACTGGACTTATTTTTCCATCAGATTAAATTGAAAAAAAAATTCACATGATTTTATGTTTATTTTTTTAAATTGGACTATGAATATTATTTTTGCCAGAATAGTAAAGATTGCTACATGATTCTGGAATTACAGAGCTAAACCAATATTTTTACATCCTGAATTAAAAAGCAAAGCATTGAAATTAAGTGGGGAAAAAACACAAAATATAAAATGAGGTACTTTTCAGTGAAATGATTGAAATAATAAAAATTATGTTGCAAACATCAAATATTGAGAAGAAACCTTTAAGAGAAAAAGAATACTAGGTAAAATTTGGACATTTACCACCTCTTTGGGCATTCATCAATGAGGTTCTCATTGTTTTCATATCTCAGTGGATCTTTGAATCATATAGAATCATATAATTCATTTCTAGTAGTGCCAAGATGCTGAAAGTATCCAATGCAACTAATACTACCCTAGAGACCAAGATAGGAGCTACTCTTCTCAAGAAAAGGACATGAATTTAGTAGACATACAAAAAATTAAGAGACACATCATTTTTCATGTCCTGTGCCCAGTACTAACCCTAAATTTGTCAGTCTATACAATATATTTGACCATTCAAACACCTTCAAAAAAGTAAAGTGATTTTTAAATTCTCATTTCCTCTTGAAAAGGTTTCAATTCCATTTGAGGTATAGCCATTTCTATATTTGCTTCCATAAAACATACTTGACTTGAAAGTGTGTTTTTCTAAGCAGTTTATGCCATTAGCACTGACATTCTAAGTGGTATAATAATAACATTTTAAATATAGAACTGTCACAATATAATATTGCCCTTAGTAAAATCTAATACTTAAAGTGAAAAAAACTACTTTTTCAAGGGGACAGTGAAGTAATATTTTGTTATGATACTTCTGATGCAAGATGCTAATATCTTACTAAGTACATTTATTTTCAATCTGGATGCCTCCTTCTTAATCTAATAAATCATTTGGGTTTAGTTCAGGCTGCTATTATTAAAATTATAGCTATGTCATTAAATTAAAGAAAGAGAAACTGCTATTCTGTATTAAATGAAGGTTGCAATGTTCACACAAAAGCCCCAGTTTTGACTGAAATACTTCAGAGCAGTGCCAAACAATTAAAACATAAAGTTAATAGGATATTTTCAATTTTTCTATTATATTTGAATCACCACCAATAGATTTTTAGGAGTTTTTTTTCCCTACATAAATGTATTATATATTGCCCCCAAGCACTCCTTTTTGTTACATCTTCTAAAACTATCTGCTTTTATTTTTTTCATTGGTTTTACATTTCATTTGAGAGCCTGGGTTAGTTCAACAAAGATTTTGGCTTTTTGCACTGTGCGTACAGCCTCATCTCAATTTACCCAGGATAAAGGAAAAAAAAAACATGGTATATTTCCATTAAAAAGCGATATCACATCTTGGTTACTCATGATGAAAAGACTCCTGATTTTTTTTAGTGTACAGTGGTGTACAAATTACATAGAACAAGCAATAATTTTTATATAGTGACATTTTGTGACATCACTCTATGCTTCTACTGCCATTAGATTGACTCAGAATATCTGCCTTTGACCAAATAAATTCTGTCTGAGTTGCCTTTCACACTTTTAATTAGTTCTCTTTCAAATGAGTGCTGGATTTCATGACATACATAAGTTTCATTGCTCTCTTGTTTAGTTTTTAAGTGGGTTTTGAGCATAGCTATTAACCCCTATTCAAAAGCTATAGCTCTAAAAGAACACATTGCAGTGGTTGTTGATATAAGGAAATTAAGTATCTATAGGAATGTTTGAGCCTACAATGTGACAGGTTTAGTAGTGTTGAATTTTTTTTAAAAATGACCCAAAAAAGAAAAACTATTACTATAGGATAATCTAGTCTTAAAAAGATAAGCAATGAACTTCAGAGGTGGGGCAGTTTCAGGATTTATTATTGCTTTCTCTACAATGTAAAATAAAACTTCTTGAAGTTGGAAGAATAGTGAGAAAACCAGTAAAAATACATCTGCTAACTATTGCAATAGAGAACAAAATGCTTCTTATGGAATATATATGTATAGATAGATAGATAGATAGATAGATAGATAGATAGATAGATAGATAGATAGATAGATAGATATAGATATAGATATGGATATAGATATGCCTTTTCCATCACTGTAAAGACCAGAATATTGAAGATTAGAAGAAAAATGAGTTTACTTGATGAAAACTCATTGCAAAGCTATACTAAATTTGATTAGAAGAAATACAGATGATCTTGTAAGATCTTACCATCCTCATAATATTGTAAAATTAGGAAAGAAAGTGGATTTTTATAATTTTTAATTTTTTTCTGTAGGCCTAGAAGTCTTTTCCATTTTTAGAATTAAAAATTCTGATAAACAAATTGATATACTAA
Organism: Myrmecobius fasciatus; assembly: GCA_023553655.1. Taxonomy (NCBI): domain Eukaryota; kingdom Metazoa; phylum Chordata; class Mammalia; order Dasyuromorphia; family Myrmecobiidae; genus Myrmecobius; species Myrmecobius fasciatus. Next base: position 76,016 of record JAJPUD010006529.1, read on the forward strand.
GAATCAAGCTTGTTCCATAATTACAGAAATTCCTAATTAGAGATGAATGTAGCATCACAACCTTGCACTGTGACGCACATTGTTAAAAGTTAAATCATTCATTTGAAAGATGAAGATGCTTAAACATGCTTAACCAACCTGAGAATACACATGAATTAAATCTCATTCAAAACATATGAGTTATATATTTGAAACTCAGTTTACTAAGATTCATTGTCAAAAATAGCTTTAATAGCAATTGCGGAAGAAGTGGTTTCATAAAAAAGAATTAAAGACTATGCATCAAATTTTTATGAGCTAAGTGTCAAATAATATAGAACAAAAGACTGCAGGAGGAAAAAATATTCACATTAAAAGTTTTCAAAGATGTAAAAAAGTTGTAGGGCTTATTGCAAAAATCAACATGTAATCATTTTAATTTTTCACAACTAATTTGTATGTTATTTAATTTCTCCATGAATTTTAGACATTGAATATGCATAGACAGTAAAAACAGGAACACATCATAAACATTTTCATTGCTAGAATATTTTTTTCAATGAGCAGAAATTGAAATATGGGTAAGTGGGAAAAGGATTGAATTTTTAGGGTACAAATGTGGGAAAACCAAACTGTCAAAAAATTTTTGTTCCATGCAATTTTCATGATACAGAAGTATCCATCCATTACCGAAAGGGAAAAAAAAAGGTCCTATACCACTTGTCACCATGAAATATCTTTCACATCAAAGAAACATTTCAAAAATATTGAGTTGACACTTGCTCATATGCATTTGGCATTACATTAGAAAATCTCTTTAATTATTTTTGATAGTCACACTTTCTGTCATTAGTAGGGCAAACTGACAAATTATCAATGACATATTTATTCTAAACAATGGCATCCTCTGTCAGCCAAGATGTGGCAAAACAAGATTGAGCAGCAATATGCATACACTTGTTCATTGCCATCTGGTTGTTTGCTTTGGTTGCTACACAATTACTCATTCTGGGGAAAAATGAATCAGTTTCCTTTGTCTGAACCCAAGAGTGCAGAGATTGCATGTGGCTACCAAAAAATCTTTAAAAATGATCTTTTTTTTTTTTTTAAGAAAAAGAATAGATTGTTTTGAGTGTATCATGGAGAGAGTTTTCCCCTTGGAAGCCTATGTGATGCTTCCCAATTGGAAATTGGCTAGTCCAGGTTATGTAACAATGTTTACCCTTCTTGGAAAGTATGAGTACATATCACCAGTAAATGTGTGCATTTCCAAAGATGCATATTCCCAAAGGAGTGTGAATTTCTGGAGGAACACAATGAAGTATAATCAACCCCCTCATTTTCACACTCTCTTACATGAGAGTTCTTCTGTATTTGTAACATTGAAGTCACTTGTCAATCTCTACATCTTCATTAGGCTTGATATTCATACAGATTATACTGCAAGTATCTGAAGAAACAATGTAATGAGCATAGCCACTAGTGAAATACTGGTGGATTAATTTACCTATATTTCTGTTTAGGTGCATCTGAAAAGTCCAACCAACTGATATCTGGGATACTGGATCTGAACTGTATACATACCAAGTGTTGCTTGCCTTTGGAAAAACTAAATGCAATACACAGTGTTTATGTATCAGAGCATAGGTGTTAGTAAAGGAAATGGCTTAACCCCATACAGAGAGAATAATAAATCTGACATGTACATGAAAGTGCAATAGTAGTCATGAGAATGGTAGGAAAAGACTCCATTTCCCAGAATGCTATGGGTTGAAATTACATGGCAAAATGTTTGAGAGAAGTAATGGAAAGCATGCTTCATGTGAACATTGCTCTGACAAGTTGCCAAATATGCATTTCATTAGTAAGACTAATTCCATCTGTAAGCAATCAAGGCAACTGACATATGTGTATCATAAGTTGTTGTCTTTTGTTCTGAAAAAGGACCACAACATCAGGGAAGTGACACCATGACATGTAAGTGAATTAGATTTAAGTGAGTTAGGACTGGGCAAGGTCACTTGCCTTACTTTACCCTCTAGAGCCAGTTCAATGGCAAGATAAGATTTTAACACAAATGCACACATCTCACATCTAGAAGGAATCCCCTGCAATTTGGATAGAGTTGGAGTTTCTTGAATAAAGAAATTTTTGTGCTTTATCAAACTTGTTCTTCCCTGCCTCCAAACACTTCCCTGCATACACTGTCCTTTCCTCTCCCTGAAAGATGCTGTATAATCTCGGCAAATGCCATGGCTGCCACATCTCCTATCTTAACCTGAGAGCTTCAAATATTGGGTCAACAATGAATGTCACTATTTCTGCCATGGTTTACTCTCATTTTTTTCTGAGGAGACATCTCTCTTCAGCCACATGCAAGTGGTTTGTCTCCTGCCTCCCATCAATTTCAATTTCTCCACAATCCCTCATTTGTGCTTTTTGCTATGAGCCTTCACCCCATAGCATTTTGAAACAGTCTTCCCTCAAAAAGGCCATGAGCACTATGGCATTTGTATGGGTAAATTTTTAGTAGAACCCCTCAGTTATGTTTGGAATGGAAGTTTAATTATGCAAAGCTATTTCCTTCAACCACTAGAGAGGTACTGTAATGCAAAAGGAAATTCAGATAGGACTAATTGTTCTATGAGAAGTTTAAGGGATTGACCTACCTACCAGCACTTCTGAGAGTTGTAGTCTTCATAGGTCTAGAAGCTACCGAGTTTATTTTGGGTTTGAAGTCTCTTACTACTGAAAGCAGAATGGCGGTTGATTATTATGTTGATCAGTTCCTAAGTCTTTCAAGATTGTTTGTCTTTATATCATTATTGAATAAATTGTTCCCTTGCCTCTACTCATATCATTTTGCCTAAATTCATGTTTTCCCAAGTTTTTCTGAAATCATTCCCTTCATAATTTCTTACATTGTTCTAGGATTCTATCACATTTATATACTGTAACATGTTCAATAATTCCCTAGCCCATAGTCTGCCTTAATTTTCTAATTATTTCTCTCTGTAAGAATAATCTGGTTGACACCTTAAATGGTAACTGATATAGGATGTTGATTCTGTTGAAGCTTACTTTATTCATCTTTCTACTTACTGAAGAAACTGGATAAATATGGCTTATGGAGGGAGCTTAGGATACACATCTTATCATTTTCTCCCTGATTTTGCAGTTTTCTAATTACTCCACCATGTCCCAGAAAACTTATATTTGGGAAGATTTTATCATCTTGCAAGATCAAATCACTCTTGGTAATCATCACTACCTTCTGCCCTTGTGATTCAAGAGAAAGCTACAAAATTCCAAAATGTTACATATAAGAAGAGGGCTCAGGAAAGACAGCTCTTCGTTATTTACTTGGCTATATTATTTTACGACTTCTCTGACTTCACCATGCCAGATATATTCAAGTACTTTTTTCCCTTGACCTCTCCTGGGTTTTCAACTTCCTTTTGTGTGTATCACCAATGCTGGCACATAGTAGGTACTTCATAAATGTTTGTTAATTATTGACTATAATTACTGAATTATTTCTCCCCACAATTGTTAGAACTGGTGACATATTTTAACTCCTCTACCTGTTTCTGTGGTAAGCAGATGTTTGCATATGATTTATTTTGCTATTCTTTTAATCTGCATCTTTAGTCTGATTTTGCTTCATATACAATAAATGATCAATTATTATTACTTGGTACTGCATGTTGTATGTTGGTTGTAAACAGGGTAGAGATAGTGGAAGACCCCAGTGACTATCCTGGATTACAAAGAATTTATTAAGTCAGAAAATCTCTGACCAGATTTCTAAGATATTATCTGGGACCAACCTCCTGTTGCTGCTATTTATCAACAATATTTGGTAAACTTCCTAAAAGTAAGAATTCAAACTGGAATTCAAAATGAAAATTTTCTCTTGATCCATAGTGGTAAGAAAAAAGAGCGGTTGAATGAACAACCAACCCTGAGAAAGTCTAACAAACTTCTTGAATGACATCAAAGCTAGTCAGTCACTGCCTATGAAACCTAGTTTGAAAAAAAAAAAAAGAAACCTAGTTTGGTCCTATATAAGATGTAAAGAACCTACATGTAAAATAGTGGGGATTAAGAAGTTCCCCAAGATTTATCTTTTCTTTGTTTTACATCAGTCAGTCAGTGAATAAACATTTATTAATGACCTACTGTGTACCAGGTAGGGTGCTAAACACTAGCGATACAAAGAAAGGCAAAAGTCTTAAGGAACTCACAGACTGTAGCATCTAATCTCTTTTCTCCCTTTTCTTGGTTCTTGTCCTACTTTGTGCCAAGCTTTGTGATAAGCACTGGGAATAGAAAGGAAAAAGAGAAAGAGACACTGTCCTCATGGAGCTGAAAATCAAATAGGGGAAGAAAATATAGAAACAGAAGTTAGTAAGAAAGTGGAAGGTGAAAGAAAGGAAGGTAATCTGTGCCAAGGATTTATGAAGAAATCTAAAGTGAGTGCAAACAGATAGGAAATGAATTATATTACTGGCCAGGGAGCACAGAGATTTGGGGAAGAATTTTTCTCTTTAAAGACTCCAAATCAGAGAAGCCTTAGCAGCAGAGAGTACTAAGGAAGTATAAAGTATCAGAGCATATTTGGTCTTGCAGGATCTTAGGGGCATGATGGTGAAGTCTGAGTCAACCAAATCTACTATGTACGATCTTGTAAAATCCCAAAAGCGTGCTGGAGAAGTCTGAAAGAGTATAACCAAAATCAGAAAGCTCCAGATCCAATGTGAATTCTTCCTTTTGGGAATCTTATGAGAGACTGTTAATAAAAAGCATGAATAGGGGATTTAAAGAACAATGTAAAAGAATCAGATGAATAAAAAATAAAGACTCAGTCTCTGACATTCTTTTACTTTGATGAGGTTCACATGGTTTCAGTAGCATATGCTCCAAGCATAGTTTACTATGTGACAAATGTAATGGGTTGTTTGAGGCCAGATCATAAAAGCAGTGATAAATAATGTCTGCTCTATGTGTAAATGTTATGCTTGGAGGTATGTTTTCAGTGTTTTATAAATTTAATTTTAAAGAAATCTTCCTAAGATAAAATCATAATGTCTCAAAATAAATACTGTATCAGTGCATAGAAAATGGGTTTATAGCTGAGGGCTATAAAAATATAACAAAGTATAGGGCTGTAGTCAGTATTTCTGTAGCATTATAATTCTTAATTACTATAATTATACATATTCCCCACAATACAATGGTGTGTTTGATATCCATAGACCACTTAATAGTGTGTTTATGAAGGATCCTTGTTTACAAGAAATATATTCATAAGAGTTTTAATAAACCAGGAAGCAAAAGCCAGCTTTTTATCCTGGTAAGTGTGAGTTTAGAGAGACATGTGACAAGCAGGCTGTATTACCATATAATATATTCAAAGCAATGACCTTAGACCCTTTCTGAAATTACTTTGGCTTATACAAAACTATAGGATTTCTCATTTAGATTATTGTACTCTTAAATGATATCCCTCAACTTTGTTTTGAGCCATTTAACCTCTCCCCAAAATGAATTGAATTGGTTGATATTAATATATTTAGCTGCTGGCATAATCCCCCAGCCTTAGGTCCTCTTAAATCTTTCCCAACCTTATGATTCCCAGGAAAGTCAAGCACACAGGGGTGTAGTTTTTCCACCCAGTTGCTCATATATAAGAATCAGGGCTTTCCCATTTATGGTAAAACTTCACAGGTGAGTTCTCAGGAACTTCTGTATTAAGTATTTTTCCACATATATCTCTTTATCATGTACTATTGTACTTCATATGAAAACAATGCAGGAAAACCAGATGTCCCCTCCACTCTCCCAGGCCTTTCCAATGGATGGTCTGCCTAGGCAATCATAGAGGCATCAGACACTGAGTACAAAACCGGAATCTTCATTCCTCACTTCAGTCTTTTTAGTCTTTGAAAAAAACCCACTTTATTTTATTAATAACAAAGATAGGAGATGATTCTGAGAAGATGAAGTGGAAGGTCAGAAAATTCCAAGCTTTCCAAAATTCTTCCATAAACAAGACAAAATAGCATGTCAGGGCAAATGTAGAGTGGTAAAAAAAAAAATAAACAAGAGTTGGAGCAGAACAGTGATCTTTCAAGGACAACTGAATACATCCAAAAAAAGAAAGAGGTTTGGTTCCTGTGAAGTGTAAACACCTTGAAGCTAGCTCCACAGGAAGATCAAGTAGGGAGCTTAGGGGTTAGCTGGGTTGGGAGATAGCCTCATCCCCTGCCACAGGAATTTTAACCTCCCTGACAATGTGGGCAATTGGACATCTGGATCAGGGAAGACTGGAGGAATGTCTGCTGATAAGGAAATCAAAGATCAGCTGTTTTGCCAAGACACAGCCCTGAGCAAGAACCATCACATATCAATTAAGTGCAGAGGCATTTACCAGCAAGTGGAATTTTTGTTTTCAGTTTCAGGGAGATCTGCATGTGAACCTGAGGCCAGAGACACAATTCCCCAAACTCCAGGACTAGAGGTGATTAAGATAACAAGCTCATATTTTTTAAAAAAATGAGAAGGTAAAAGGGAAAGAACCCAACTATAAAAAGGTTGCCATGGAAACAAAGACTGGGGTTTGTCTTTAGAGGAGGATACTGAAGCAAAAAAAAAAACAAACACAAACAAAAACTAACAAAAGAAAAACAACCTTCTTCTACCCTAGAGAGTAATGCCAAATAGTCACCTGCCCGAAAAATAATTCCTAGAAGTCAAAAAATACTTTTAAAAATCAAATGGGAGAGATTAAGTAAATCTAAATTTAAATAAGAATAATCTAAGAAAAACAAGATTACAAAGAAGAAAATCATTAACTGGAAAAGGAGATCCAGAATCTTAAGGAAGATTAAATTGAAATTTAGTATTGAACAAGAGGATGCTAGTTAAGTTATGAGACCAAGAAATAATACAAAAATAAAGAGTGAAAAATAGAAGAAAATGTGAAACTTTACATAAGAAAAAAAAACAACAGATCTGGAGAAAAGATCAAAAAAGATAAAACATATTTGTAATTGTATTGCCTAAAAGTTACAATTTTTAAAAAAAGAATCTTGACACTATAATATAATAAATAATTAAAGAAACTTGTCCTGAGTGCTAGAATAAGAGAGGAAAGTCAAAATAGAAAAAATCCACCTATTACTACCAAAAAGAGAGCCTGTAAAGTAAATCTACAGAAATATCATAGCCAAATTCTGAAACCCCCAGCTCAAGAACAAATATTAAAAACAACAAGAAAAAACAAAATTTGCCCAGGCTCACACAAGTGTCTGGAGTCAGATTCTAGCTGAGGAAGATGAGTTTCCCTGACTTTTGGCCTGTCATTATATCCAGACTATCAGAAAAGCAGACAGACAGACAGATAGATGTAGATATTCTATCCATGACTAGAATTGGTCTTGAGATCAGGGACTATCTTGTTTATTTTAATTGTATCATCAGTATTTAATACAGTGTCATTCACATAGTAATAACTAAACAAATGTTTTTGCTCATCACATATTCAATACAATCACCAATAATAACTCCAGGAGAAAATAGACCAAAAAGCAATTGGAAACTAAATAATTTCATCCTAAAGAAAGAATGAGTGAAACAGCAAATTACAGACACAATTACTAATTTCATCCAAGAGAATGACAATAATGAGACAACATACCAAAATTTGTGGGATACAGCCAAAGCAGGGGGAAAATTTATATCTTTAGATGCTTATTTGCATAAAATAGAGAAAGAGAAAATCAATGAATTGGGCTTGCAAGTAAAAAAGCTAGAGAAAGAACAAAATTAAAAATCCCCACTCAAATACCAAACTAGAAATCCTAAAAATAAAAGGAGAGATTAATAAAATTGAAAGTAAGAAAACTATTGAATTAATAAATAAAACTAAAAGTTGGTTTTATGAAAAAACCAACAAAATAGATAAACCTCTAGTTAATTTGATTAGAAAAAGAAAAGAGGAAAATCAAATTGTTAGTCTCAAAAATGAAAAGGGAGAATTTTCCACCAATGAAGAGGAAATTAGAGCAATAATCAGGAGTTACTTTTTCCAACTTTATGCCAATAAATTTGATAACCTAAGTGAAATGGAGGGATATCTACAAAAATATAGATTGCCCAGATTAACAGAAGAGGAAATAAATTACTGAAATAGTCCCATTTTAGAAAAAGAAATAGAACAAGTCATTAATCAACTCCCTAAGAAAAAATCTCCAGGACCAGATGGATTTACATGTGAATTCTACCAAACATTTAAAGAACAATTAACTCCAATATTATATAAACAATTTTTAAAAATAGGGAATGAAGGACTCCTGCCAAATTCCTTTTATGACACAGACATGGCACTGATACTTAAACTAGGTAAAACAAAAACAGAGAAAGAAAATTACAGATCAATATCTCCCTAATGAATATTGATGCAAAAATCTTAAATAAAATATTAGCAAAGAGATTACAGAAAATCATTCCCAGAATAATACACCATGACCAAGTAGGATTTATACCAGGAATGCAGGGATGGTTCAATATTAGGAAAACTATTAACATAATTGACTATATCAATAACCAAATTAACAAAAACCATATGATAATCTCAATAGATGCAGAAAAAGCATTTGATAAAATCCAACATCCATTCCTATTAAAAACACTAGAGAGTATAGGAATTAATGGACTTTTCCTTAAAATAGTCAGTAGCATCTATTTAAAACCATCAGCTAGCATCATATGTAATGGTGATAAACTGGAACCATTCCCAATAAGATCAGGGTGAAACAAGGTTGCCCACTATCACCATTACTATTCAATATTGTATTAGAAATGCTAGCCTTGGCAATAAAACAAGAAAAAGAGATTAAAGGAATTAGTAGGTCATGAGGAAACCAAATTATCACTCTTTGCAGATGATATGATGGTCTACTTAGAGAACCTTAGAGAATCAACTAAAAAAAAAACTATTATAATTAATCCACAACTTTAGCAAAGTCGTAGGATACAAAATAAATCCACATAAATCATCAGCATTTTTATACATCACCAACAAAATGCAACAGCAAGAGATACAAAGAGAAATTCCATTTAAAATAACTTTCTATAGTATACAATATTTGAGAATATATCCATCAAGGGAAAGTCAGGATCTATATGAGCAAAACTACAAAACACACTCCACACAAATAAAGTCAGATCTAAACAATTGGAAAAATGTCATGTGCTCTTGGATAGGTTGAGTGAATATAATAAAGATGGCAATACTACCTAGACTAATCTATTCATTTAGTTGTATACCAATCAAACTCCCAAGAAATTATTTAACTGACCTAGAAAAAATAACAACAAAATTCATCTGGAAAAACAAAAGGTCAAGATTTTCAAGGGAATTAATGAAAAAAGAAATGCAAGAAGGATATAATATGAGACCAACCTTGCAATTGAACACCATTTTCTTTGGGTCAAAGCAGGAAGAGAAAGAGGATTTAATAAGGGTGTTATGAAGACTATTCTTTGGGCTTAGTCCAATTTCAGTTTTTTTGGTCACTAATCCTATTCCATGTATGAGATAATCAGGATCTCTTCTCCTTGAAACCATGGTACTTTCCATGATACACATATGACCTCCTAATACACACACATACACACATCCTCATACACATACACACAAACATACACAAATATACATATAAACTACATTGTTGTGTTTGGACACAACATCACAAAAAGTAAGGCCATGAGGTAACTCCCACTAGAGTTATTCCTCAGTATAAAACAGCCTAGGACAAATCTCCTGGAGCAGCTGTGAAACAGTCTAGAACTATGTTTTTATTTTTGTTTTTTTAGGGAGCAGAGAAAATTTTCCATCTTGACTTGATTCAAATTGGTTTCCCTGCACTGATATCCCAAGTAGAAAAGCATCAGTTAGAGAGGTCACTCCATTCTTGAGAGTAACCCTTCTTGTATCACCCTTTAGCCAAATGTGTGGATCATTTCTCAGAATACTGTTTTAAAAGGCATAAACCAAAATATGTAGGGTTACAAAGGAAAATAATTATATTAAGATAGTTATCATCAGTTTTTAAAGTCATAGTTTAAAAACTCCTTCTAAAAGGCATAGAAAAAATGGACATGGAAGGAACCATGGAGGATGTCAGAAAATGGAAAAAATGTGAGACTAAAGGAGTTCTAACTAGAAGAGAGTCTATCAACTAGAAAAGCAAGAAAACAAATGTATGTACACATTCACAGATGACTATAGCATTCTTCAATATTCAATTTTTTCATCATTTCTCATTATTAAGCAACTTCATAATATTCTTGATTTTATCTTTAGCATCCCATTTTATGTTTCATCGAGTATCGTGGGTGGCTCATTTTACATAAGCTGTGGCTTTGCCCAGAACTAGGGGAGTTAATGAGGCCAAGAACTGGCTTTGTGAGAAGATTCCAGAGGAGCCAGAAAAATTCCTTAATACCACAGTCCTAGAGTTTGTAAAATGAATTCTAACCACATAATAGTCTGAAAGGATGAAGAACTTATTGAAAAATGTTCAATACAATAGGCAACCAAAGCAATCTGGATATCCTTGATATATTTCATGTGGATGGCTTGAAAGCTTTCCTAATGGGAAAGAACAAGCACTTGGCTCCCTGGGAGGAGCTACCTGCCCAGTAAGAGTCAATCAGAAACAAAATCATTTTTGCAAGATCTTCTGTTTCATTATTAAGTTTAGGGGTAATTGCTTTAGACTCTGAAAGAAAGAGAAGTATCCAAAAACTGTGGAAATCTACTACATTATGTTGGTATTACATTGACTCCCCCAAAGAAGCAAAATGTTTGGAAGAGCTTAGGATGTAAAAAAGAAAAAATGGGTATCTCTGGGCCATGACTTAAAAACTGTAAAATTTTAATAATTCATTTGCTTTCTACTCACCAAATATTTAAGGGGGCTGCATTTGAGGTACACAGATAGGTAACTGAAAAATATAATTAATTCATGACCACTGTTCTCAAGAAACTTATCACGTGGGACAGGAGATAGAATATGTACATAAATATAAGCAGCTAAATAGCACAATAGATAGAGATCTGAACTTCAAGTCAGGAAGACTTGAGTTTAACTTCCTGCCTCATGTACTTGCTATGTAGCCATGGTCAATTCACTTAACCTCTGTCTGCCTCAGTTTCCTCATCCATAAAATAGGAACAATAATAGTCCTTATTGGGCAGCTAGGTGACTCATCAGAGAGTCAGGCTTGAAGTCAGAAAGATTTTAATTGAAATATAGTCTCAGAAACTTACTAGCTGTATAACCCTGGACAAGTAACTTAATTCTATTTGTTTTAGTCTCCTCATCTGTAAAATGAGTTGGAGAAGGAATTGCCAAACCAATGTAGTAACTTTGCCAAGAAAACCCCAATAGGAATTATAGAGAGTTGAGCATGACTGAAATGTCTGAATAAAAAATAGCATTTGTCTACTAAGGTTATTGTGAGGATCACATGAAAATACTTGTAATGGATTTTGCAATTCTTAAAGTCCTATATAAATTTTATTTTTATTATTATTTATATCATCAATTATAATTACAATGGAAGAAGACATCATGCATTAAGAACTATAATGGAGGAATAAATATAGCATCATGGTATTTCAGAAAAGAAAATAAAACTGCCATTGTGTCCTCCTATCCTCAATGGTATATATCGGGGCCTTTTCTTTCTACCTTCATTTCAGATAGTGATCTTATCAGCTCCCATAGGTTCAATTATCTCTATGAAGATGATATCCAAATCAATATATCCACCTCTACCTTTTTCCCTAAGCTCCAGCCTCACATTTGAACTACCTCTCATATATCTCAAACTCAATACCCCCAAAATAGACTCATTGTCTCTTTTTTCCAAACACTTCATTCTTCATAACTTTCCTATTACTATTGAGGGAACCACCATCAACCAACTTCCCAAGCTCACACTTCATGTTATAGTAGACTTCTCACTGACTCACCACCTAAATCTAATATATTGCCTAATCATGGCATTTCTACATTTACAATGCCTTGTGCATATGTTCTCTTCTCTTCATTTCTAATATTAATTTAACACTAACACTAATACAATCATTGTTCTAATACTAGTCACTAGACCTGTGAAACTATAATTTCCATTAAGAAAAGTCCCTGAAAATTATCAACTTCACTTCCCTCCTTATCCTTTGTAATGATTGTTCTCCTTGCTTCAAGTATCTTTCTATTCAACTTCAACCAAAGTGCTTTTCCTAAAGTGCAGGCTTGATTATGTTAACCCTTTACTCAATGAACTTCAATGGCTATTTATGTGTAGGATCAAATTTAAATTCATTTGATTGACTTTTAAAGCCTGGAACAACCAGACATTTTTCTATTTTTCTAATGTTCTTTTACTTTCTACCCCTTCATATTATCCTGTACAATTCAACGACATTGGTCTTACTGTTCCTGAATGCATAATTTTCCTAGCTTGTCATTTTTGTGTTGAACTTCTTCTTCATCTCTTCATCCTGCCTTCCCTGGCTTCCTTCAAGACATTTCAAATTTCAATGTCTGCAGGTCTTTCTCAGTCTCCTCTACTGATAGTGCCTTCTTCTTAAGATTTACTTACATTTTGTTGTATATATTTTATGTATAAAATGTTTTGTATTTTGCCTCTCCAATTATAATATGAGTTATTTGAGGGGGAGGGACAATATCTTTTGCATTTATTTGTATCCTTAATACTTAATAAGTGCTTCATAAATGATTTTTGAGTAACTGACTGATATGTGACTAGACATTTCATGGAAGCTTTCATGAAGAAAATACAGAGCTGTAAAAGATGGGTAAGATTTTGATGCAGAGAGATGAGTAGAGACAGTATTATAGAAGAAATAACACTAATAAAGCCTTGGAAGTATATTTGAGAAACTCTAAGTTTGCCTGAAGCATAATGAAAGATTTAGAAAAAGCTCTGTGTAGGCATATTGGAAGGACACTTGATTCCAGACTTATATACCAGGAAAGACATTCTCATAAGGACACTTGAGTGGTTATCCTGTTATACTTCTGAATCTCACTAATGTTGGAGCTCCCTCACCTGGTATAGTTCACAACTCAATGTGTTTCTTTCCTGTCATTTCTTCAACTTATGCACAAATGATAATATACTGAAAGTGTTTCTGTATTTTATTTAATATCCTGTAGCTACCGGTTATTCATCTTTTGGAGCCTCATAATCTTGTTTCATAAGCAGCCTACCTTGTTTTCTAGTCATAAATATTCTTGATGATTTCTTTTAGACAGCTTTTTTTTTTACACACGTCATATTGGTAATATTTTAACAAGTGTTGTTTCACAACTTCTGAGGTCAATGTAAATGTTTTGTTTTGTTTTGTTTTGTTTTTGATGCATAGCATAGCATGATCTCCAATCATATAGTATCACAGGAATAAAACAATGTTAAAGAGATCTTTTTGTTTGTTGGTTTTTGCACAACTTCCAAATTTCTGTCAAGCTCAGTCTGCTTCCACTCAATCCTTGGTCCAACATATGCAGTGTATGTTGTGTGTGTCTGTGTGTCTGTGTGTCTGTGTGTGTGAGTGTACAGACTTATGAAACTATAATTCCCATTGAGAAAAGTCCCTGAAAATTATCAACTTTTCTTCCACTTATAATGTTGAATGTTGCTTAGGGTACAAAAAGTATAAGATTTATCTAAGATTAAACTTTCTAAAAACCAAGGTGGCTAGCTTACAACAAACTCAAATATCTAGGTACATGATATAATCTGAGTAATATACATTTTCTCTTCAATCTATTCTTTCTAATATGAGGGACTAAACTTACCTTTTATAAAAACTTATGGATTTCACAGAAGTGACATTACAGTGTTATAAGACTCAAATATTATAATGTCACTTAGGAACAATAAAGTTCTGTTTGATCTCTAGAACATCTGTCATTTCATTAGCAAAGATGTTAGGGGTGTATATATCTGTGTGTGTGTGTGTGTGTGTGTGCGTGTTTGTGAGAGAGAAAAAGAGAGACAAAGGCAGAGAGGCAGAGGCAGAAGCAGAGAGAGACAAAGACAGAGAAAAGAGAGAGACAGTAGATAGATGTAGATATAGATATATAGGGAGAACTATATAAATATCTATGATTTGATGTTAATTCTTTGAAGATCATGGAATACCATTTCATTATAGTGAAAGGGGGATTGATCAGAAAATCCTTAACTTACCCAATGAAATTACAGGATATTGAGGGCAGATAACAGAGACAAAGGGTATTAAAGTTTTATCTTTTTCATACTCTGAGAGACCACACAAATTGCAAAGGGAAAAAAATTAGGTAATGATCCATTTCCCTGTTGTAAAAAAATCCACCCCTTTCAGACTTTGATAGACCTGTATAAAATCTGGTTATTGCATTCTTCTCATAGAAAAATGTAGAGAGACAATGTATCTCTTCTCTCCTCTTTCCTCCTTTCACTTCTCTGTAGCAATACTATTTTTCAGTGGAACAATGTATGAAGGAGAATTTATCAAGTATCCTGCAGAAAGAATACCCAGAGAATCAAGGTACAGAATTCATTTCATTTACAAACCAGAAACTTTACATTCTGGAGGGGCAATGCAGGTACACCATTAGAAGAGAAAATAAATCAGCTTACTGCTCTGCCAGATTTGTAAATTGCCTTAACTCATCCATTCCCTATCTGTCTTACTATTAGTGTACTTGATATGTGTGCCCGCTATTCCCATTAATGCTATGTGCTTATATAGGAACATATGTCCTAAGTTTTTGGAGAGAATGCATTGTTACTATGTTTGTTATTGTGCCATTTCATTAAGTGCCTTTGATTTGAGTTAATGGTATCAGCTGGCTATTGATTATAAATAATTATACCTATGAGAGATGAGAAATGATTATTTTAGTAATGTAGACCAGGAAATAGCCCAGAGTCGACATGTATTTGGAGAAATAATCTGATACTATGAGTTTGAGAGAGGGAGAGAATTCTATGCTGTGGAGGCTCATGTGGAATAGGTTTTGAAGTAGTTGGTAAATCAGCTAGGTAACACATAAAGTAATATAAATAGTTTATGGAGTAAATTATACTCACTGGCACGTCACCCTTTAGACTGCCACTTTATTCATTATGTTATTTATTTTTATTGTTCTAAGCTCTAGAATAATCAAGGGATGTGTTTGAATACTTAATTTCTCATTAATAACCTTGAAATTTCTTTCTAATTAATTAATCAAATTGAAATCCTGACCTCAGTTCATTGTGTTTTAATTATTTAACAAACTGAGGAACCTATTCTCCCATCACTAATTATTCTTATCTATAATTAAATTAATATTTTATAATTGAACATATGTATAACACATAAAATTGTATATTACATTAAGTGCAATATAATAGACATGCAAAATATTATCTATTCAATTTTTCTGATATTAGGTAGAAAGGATACATAAGTGGCAAGGAAATTAAGGAAATATCAATACTATTGAATATATAACTAGGTTATTACATATTATTTAGGAGTCTAGAAGGCATAATGAAGAATTGGCCCCATACTAGGCAAACTTGGGTTCAATTTCTACCTCTGACACATATGATTCATAAGACCAGTGGTGAGTTACTTCTTCTGCAAATGTTCTAGGCAACTCTAAGTTTGGGAATTGCAGAAAAATGCCCACTTGCTTTGACAGAAGGTGTCTTCCCATCTACAAATTCTGTGTTCCAATAAAATCACAGGTCTAAACTGTATATTATGATATTGATATGTAATATA
Organism: Myrmecobius fasciatus; assembly: GCA_023553655.1. Lineage (NCBI taxonomy): Eukaryota > Metazoa > Chordata > Mammalia > Dasyuromorphia > Myrmecobiidae > Myrmecobius > Myrmecobius fasciatus. Next base: position 91,857 of record JAJPUD010006529.1, read on the forward strand.
TGTATTACATACATATATTCCTATATATTATCTTGTGAAAATAAATATTTAGTAATTTTATTTATTATCTTGCTACCACATGTATACCTTTTTTATTCTCTGATATTAAAATTACTGAATATATAATAAATTTAATCGATTAATTAGAAAGATAGGACAGAGAATCAGAAAAGAATTTTGGAAACTCAGTTTCTCATATCATTCAGTTCATTCCAGATATTGATTAAATCTCTCAAAAATCTTGTTCTATGTTATGGAATATTATTGTTCTGTAAGAAACGACCAGCAGGAGAATTTCAGGGAGGCCTGGAGAGATTTGCATGAACTGATGCTGAGCGAAATGAGAAGAACCAGGAGATCATTATACACGGCAACAACAATACTATATGATGATCAATTCTGATGGATATGGCTCTCTTCAACAATGAAATGTTTCAAACCAATTCCAATTGTTCAGTAAAGAAGGCCATATACACCCAGAGAGAGGGACATGAGATATGGACTACAACATATCATTTTCATGCTCTATATTGATGATTGCTTGCATTGGGTTTCCTTTTTATTTTCATGTAGATAGGATTGTTCTTGCACAGCAAGATAAGTATGGAAACATGTACACATATATTCGACTTGTCAAGTATTTTAATATAATTAACATGTAGTGGACTTCCTGCCATCTAGGGGAGGAGAGGGGAATAGGGGGCAAAATTTGTAAAGGAAAGCTCTGTAAGGATCAGTGTTGAAGAACTACCCATACATATGTTATGCAAATAAAAAGCTTTAATAAAAAAAAATCTTATTCTTATTTCTCCTCAAGATAAAAGTCAAATCCAGTCTCTGAGGAAATAGGGTAGATAAATCTTTTCTCTTTGTCCATTATTCAATAGTCACAGGAGTCTTTTAAAAATACACTGAACTTAAAAACCTCTTACTATCTCTTCAATGAATTCTTTTTAGTAGGTTGCTTTCTACCATATGTAAGAGACTGCCTCTTTCATATGTGAACAGTTTGGTTCCTGAAATGGCAAAGAAGAACACTTTTATAAGGGAAAAGAATGTAATAAGCTTGTTTAAGGAAGACATCTCTCAGATAAAACATTGCAGAGGGGATTAGAATTAGGAGGCCTGGATAGAAAATTGTCCCCACATATAAAAGCTCTGAGAGAATTCTATTTGAAGACAGAATGACTGAGATAATGGTGAGATTCACTGCAAGAACATTGTGATTTATTTATTCCCTAGTATGTGGCAGCTTTTAGATTTTAATGTTTTTAAGTGACAAAATTATAAATCAATTATTTAACTGTTTTGAGGCTAAATAAGGGCTATTGCCTTCACAACTGAAGGAAAGATTAATTTTTTGAATTATAATTTATTAGGTAAACACCACCAAAAAGCTGTAATTGTAGTTATTAGGCATGTGGGGAAAAGGCAATTGTGAAGGAGTTAGCAGGAGAGTTGACAAGGATGCCTCAACTCATTTCTAGAAGCTTGCTAATTGGGTGAGAAGTATTGCTTTGCTGATTTTCTGCATAAACATCTCAGAGTGATCCTGGAGATCACTTTGCAAGAGCTAAATCTTGCTGTACTTCTGGTCTATTTACAGGTTGAGAGAAAAAAAAAAAAACCTCTCAGGAGTATCTGGATGTTCTCTATTACTTGATCTATCCATCTAGTTAAAAGGGGGAAAAAGAGCTTGGATGGAGGAAAAACAGGCTTTGCTTCTGTTTTCTCTAACTTCTTTTCTATGACAAGAATCTTCATTTATTGGAAACTCATTGGTCAAAGTAGAATCCTATTGACTAGGGGTTGCATAAAAACAAGTTACTTCAAATATGGGAATTCCAAGGCAGGAAAGCCTAGAGAGATTATCTTCAATTAATTCTCTAAAAGGGATTCACTTGGGAAAGAATAAAAGAGAATTGTGTCTTTCCTCTCCATTGAACATAAAGATCTTGTAAACCTTGAAAGATCAAAAATTTTCAGATTTCTCACTCATATTCTAGAGGTAGATAGTAAGTAGCACAATCTTGAAGCCAGGACCAACTGAGTTCAAAACTGGATTGTTACTTCTCTCTGTTTAACTATGGGCAAGTTATTTAATGTTGTTTGCCTCAGTTTTCTCATCTGTAAAACAGAAATAATAATAGTTCCTTTCAAGATTGTTGATCTCATCTAATCTAAGAGATACTATATGTAAAAGCTATTAGTACAATGGCTGTCACAAAGTAGGTACTACATATATGCATATTCTCTTCCCCCTTATATGCATCTCTATCCAAAAAACACTTTGGACTTTCTCTGCCAAGTCTCAGAAGCATTGAGGATAAAAAAGGCAAAAGTGACAAGATCTACACACAAGTACATTTATTTAAGTATAATAGATATAAGGTGCCCCTCAGGGGAAAATCAGAAAAGGGAACATCAGGAAAGGTCTTATATAGATGATAGCCCTTAATATGAGTCGTTAAGGGATTTTGAGAGATGAACATGAAGGAGGAGTATGTATGACAGCAAGTGTTAAATGCATGGAGGCTACTGGCAAATGTTGTGCAGGAAGGTGAATATGACTATATATGAAATAAAGATGGAAACTAATATCCATTCTAGCTTGTGAGGGTTTTTAGTGTTAATCAGAAAAAAAAATTATATTTGATCCTAGAAAAAGAGATTTACTGGTGTTTATTGGGTATGAGTGTAAGATATTGATTTGAATCTTAAAAAACATCAATTGACAATTATTTAAAGGATGAATTAGGAGCTAGGTGGCATAATGGATAAAATACTCAGCTTGAAGTCATGAAGACTTAACCGTGTAAGTTCAAATTTGTCCTCAGATACTTACTGTGTGATCCAAGACTTATTTGCCTCATTTTCCACATATATGAAATGAGCTGGAGAAGGAAATGGCAAACAACTCCAGTGTCTTTTGCTAAGAAAACCCCAAACGGGGTAACAAAGACACAGACAAGACTGAAAAATATTTTAAACAGCAACCAAAGCTGGATTACAGAGGGAGAAACTTCAGATAGGAAGATCAATTAGAAGACTGTTGGAAGTACAGCATATCAGAGTAGTCTGCAGGCCTGAACCAGGATGACAGGTGTGTGAGTAGAGAGAAAATTTCAAGGAAGAAATACTAAAACATGAAAACTGAGGGAATATTTAGAGAAAGAATCAATAGTTGAGGATGGTACTGAGGTTTTTAAACCCCTATGATAGTAAGCATAGTAGAGCTCTCAATAGAATTAAGAAACTTCAAAAAAAGCATAGATAATTTTATTTTGAGGGGGAGAGAGAGAGAATGAGTGAGGATTTTTTAATGTATTTTTTTCATATATTACATAAGGAATGGATACATAATGTCCTATATAATGTACAATTAACCTAACCAATATGCCATTGGTGATATGGAATTGGAACTCAAGTAAGAAAATGTCTTAAAATAGAGATCTAGGAGTCATCAATGTTGATATTCTTTGAAATCATATCACCAAAAGTCTATCAGACATTTTAAATGAAGCTTCTAGAAACACTCCAAAGTCATCAAGCTCATTGTTTTTGCTCCCAATTCATGCCTCATCCAAATGTCCTCATTATTGTCAAAAGCACCACCATCCTTCTATGGTCCCATAATTTTGGCCTTATCTTCTATCCCATATTTCAAATCTGCAAAATTTTGCTATTTTTCCCTCCATTTCTCTTATATCTGACCTCACTCTTCTCACACAGTTACAATTTCAATTCAGACTTTCATTACTTCTCTCTATATTATCACGAGTCTCCTAATTGTTTCTTCCTGCCTCAAGCATCTCCCAACTTCAGTTCATTCTTCTCATTGCTTTCAAAGACATTTTCTTGAACATAGAACTTCCCTCCTAAATGCACTCCCAGCTAAAATCCAAGGGATACAGAATGCTGGAAAACTCTCCGAAAGGGGCACAAACATTTCTACAACTCATTCTTATTTGACATAAACTAGGAACCAAGAGTCCATCTCCTTTTAACTTTCCATCTTCAGTCATTTTCAAGGGAAGCTCCAGTTTGGGGGAGACAGTATAATGAGGGGAAAAAAGAATAGTTTTAGAGTCAGAGAACCAGATTAATGTTTATCATCTGTGTGACCTTCAGCAATTCATTTAATTTCTCTGGGCCTTGGTCTATTTGTCTATAACACTAGGGCATTGAATTATGGAGCTTTTGAAGTTCTTTACATCTCAGAATTTAGGAATAATCCTTCTGGAGGATGTTCCCTATGTCATCCCAGCAGATGGCTAATACACTCCATGAAAGGTGCCTATTTCTGATAAAGGCTCAGAAACTGTAATGTCCTCAAAGGAACTAAAGAAATTTGTACTGCTGAGAAATTTTCTGGTCAATGTCCCATTATAGAAATTTTTAAAAGAAAAAAAGAAGGAAATGTATGAGTGTCTATTTAACCCCAATTAAATGGCAAGGACTATAGAGAGAAAAGAAATTGTTCTTATCATTAAATTCACATTATGCAAATCAGTCAGCACTTTATTTTTAACTAAGGCAAATTCTTTCAATCAAAGTAGTTATGTTTTAGACAGGTGACTACAGAAAGGGAACAGATGAAGATTTTGAAGATCAGTGTATTCATTCAAGAGAGCATAATGTCTTATTACTAGGGCAAGCCTTGCTTACTTGGCTGGGTCTCAAATTCCAATTATAATCTATAAAGGGATTTCCTAATCACAGTTTAATGTCTTTGAAGTTTAAATAGTAAATAGTAAAATAAATTACAAATTTAGTAAACATATATAAGTATGCACAATGGTGTAACTGGCAAAGTTAAGATAGAATGATTTTTGTGATATACAGGGGTAATGTTGGTAATATCACCTAAGTCAGGAAAAGGGAACTAGTCAGATGTACCAGGGCTGGGAAGCCCTCCGTATGTTGTAAAAACACGATTCTGTAAAGAATCTTCTGTCCTAGTGCAGTATAAATCCTTCTCATCCTGCCACAAATCTAAGCCCTGTGTCATTTTGAGATTTAGCTATCCATGGTCACGCTAAAGACAAAATATATGCTAAGACTTGAAATTGGGGGGAAAAAACTTTAGAGATTATCTCGTCTAATTTCATTTTATGAGAATGAAAACTACTGAATCACTGAGATATTAAATAGTTCAAAGAATACATTAGAAAATTGTAAGTAGCCCAAAACTGAACCCTAGTGCTTTGATGCTCAATATAGTACTTCATGCATTATTCCATGTCTCAACTCTGTACCCTGGAAACAGAAATCCTGAGTTTTGCCACTCCTTATATATCATATTTACATGGCAAATTAACTCCTTACATATTAATATGTGTAATTTTGAGGGGAAAATGTTTTTAAATGTCTCCTTCCCCTTAAGGGATTAAAGTACTATATTGAACTATTATAAGCCCCAAATATTAACGGTGGTAATCTCAAGTCTGCTAGAACCAAGGAATACAATAAGTTCTGACAGTAAAAGACCCAAGATAATAGCTGTGTTTTCATCTCACCATCTATCTCACTTATCCTAAAGTTATTCTTCCATTCTCTGAAGACTTCATTCATACCATCTAGCTAATCACCCAGTACAATATATCTACTCTAGTCTTTCCTCCATCTTCAATTTTGATGTCAAATGTAAAACTATGGGACAGAATGCCATTCAGGTCTTGAATCATCTTAATACTTGTATATTAAGATCCAGGAATGAAGTTGAGGAGATTGGAGAAAGAATGATCTTGACCCTAGCTTTTAACCTTTCTCTCTATTTTTCCTCTAACTCTTTATTATATGGATAAATTGAAGAAATTAGGGCTTGAAAAACTAGGGAAGCCCAAACTCTAATTTTACTAGAGTAGCAATTACTGAGCAGAAAATTAGTAACTGACTTGCAGTTTAATCTTCAAAGTTAAAAACTGAGAAGGTTATAAAATACTCAACATAAGCTAAAATGTGTCCCAAAGTCCTTGAGTCTATTACCAAAAAGAAAAGTTCAAAGAAAAATTGTAGCAAATGCAGAGTCTAGTGTAGACTGTAAGATCAGAGGGAAGCAGACTTCTCCAATGCAGACTACAAGAATCCATAGAAGCAGTGTCAAAACATTATAAGAAAGTACCAGTAGATAATCATGATCAGAGCTTATTTGTTTTCAAAGACCATCACCAGTTTTTAATTATTCAGAGCTTGACATCCATTAATAAATTTATAGTTTACATTGGTGCACTTTTTGTAAATATTCTTTTGGTTTTGTTTATTTCTCTCTTTTAATTTATACATCATCTATGTTTCTCTGAATTCCTAATATTCATCATTTAATAGTAGAAGTAAAGCACTTAATAAAAACATGTGGCCATTCCCTGAGAGTCCCCTGTTCTCCCCTCTTCCCTAAGATATATTTCTGCATGATCTCCTTTATTTCTGAATCACATGAAGAAGTGGTCTTTCTCATTTACGAGGTAAATCTACATAGATGCTTAATCCTACTGTCTTCTATCTTCTTCGGTAGAACACTCCTCTTTAGCCCCACTGTCTCACTAATAGTCAGCCATTCTACTTGCTACTTCTGTTATACATTCATAAATAATTAGTATATGACCAGAACATCCTTGATAACTGTTATCCTTTATATCTCCTCTTTTTGTTACCAAACTCCATGAAGAAAATAGTTTATAATTAGGGACTATACTTCTCTTTGTCACTTTGAGATCTTCTGCATTCTGGCTTCTGAACTTATCATTCAATTGAAATTGAATTCTCCAGAGTTATCAATGACCTCAGACTTGCTAATACTAATATTCTTTTCTCAATTCTCCTCTTTCTTGATCAGTGTTTATTCTTTGAAATTGTTGATCACCATTTTGAAAATATTCTCTCCTATAGGTTTTTGTGACACTGGATTTTTTGTTGTTTGTTTTTGTTGTTATTCTCCTCCTATATGTCTGAATATTTCTTCTAATCTTTGTTGGATCTTAATTGAGGTCATTCTCATAGGTGATCACAAGAGTCTGTTCTGGGCACTCTTTTCCCTTTTTAATATATAAATAGACCAAATGTGTCCAAATATTCTCTATTAATATGATATTTATAGCTTTTTATTTATCTCTAACCTAGTTCCTGATCTCCAGTTTTATATATCTAACTTCATATTGGAAACCCTAAATTGATTATGCCATAAACATTTAAAATCCTTTAACTCAATATCTTTCACTCCCCCCAAAAAGGTTTTCCTTCTTCAAAGCTTCCTTCTTACTATCAAGATTATAACCATCCTCCAAGTTGCCCAAACTCACAACTTTGATATCATCCTCCACTCCTATCTCCTGTTCATCCTATATATTCAATCTGCCACTGAGTTCTGTTTTTTCAACCTACACATCTCCCACATACCTTAATTCTATTCCTTTCTGTCCACTCACACAGTCACCTGTGTATTACAAACTCTCATAAACTCACATATGTATTATTACAATAGACTTCTGGTTGGAATCAAGTTTCTTTCCACTTTCATCTTCTACTCAGCTTCAGAATAAGCTTTCATTTATTTATGTATTTATTTATTTGTTTCTTTGTTTTGCTGAGGCAATTGGGATTAAGTGACTTGCCCAGGGTCACACAGCTAGGAAGTGTTAAGTGTCTGAGATCACATTTGAACTCAATCCTCCTGACTTCAGGGTCAGAATAAGCTTTCTAAAGCACATTTCTGAACATGCCATTTCTTTCACCTGCACACACATCTGAACACATATGCATATGCATACATATGTTTAGGATCAAAAATGAAATCATTTGCTTGGCTTTAAAGCCCTTCACAAACCTTACCCTTTCTTACATTTCCAGATTTTTTGCATTTTATTCCTTCTTATATAATTTACAACTTAGTTGTAATTAGTAATATTGCCCTTGCTGTTTCTTGAACATGACACTCATCTTCTAATTCAGTGCCTTTCCACTACTCCCTGCTTTGAATGCTCTCTCTCCATCTTTACTACTTGACTTCTTTACCTTCCTTTAAAGTTTAATTGAATGGACCAATTTCCCTAATGAATATTGATGTAAAATTTTAAATAAAATATTATAAAGTAATTACAGTAAGTTTTCACCAGGATAAAACACCATGATCAAGCAAAATTTATACCAGGAAATCAGGCCTGGTTCAATATTAGGAGAACTATTAGCATAATTGACCATATCAATAACCAAACTAACAGAAATCATATTATTGTCTCAATAAGTCAATAAATGTCAATATATTTGACAAAATCCAACACTCACTCCAATAAAAACTCTAGAGAATATAGGAAATAATGGGGTCTTCTTTAAAAGATCAGTAGCATCTATTTGAAACCATCAGCAAGCATCATATGTAAAGGGGATAAACTATAGCCATTCTCAATAAGATTAGGGGTAAAACAAGGTTGCCCACTATCACCATTACTATTCAGTAATGTATTAGAAATATTAGCTTTAGCAAAAAGAGAAGAAAAAGAAATTAAAGAAATTACAGTAGATAATAAGAAAACCAAATTATCACTCTTTGTAGATGCTAAGATGGTATACTTAGAGAATCCTAGAAAGTCAACTAAAAAACTACTAGAAACAATTCACAACTTTAGCAAAGTTGCAGGATACAAAATAAATCCATGTAAATGATCAGCATTTCTATATGTTGCCAACAAAATCCAGCAACAAGAGATACAAAAAGAAATTCCATTTAAAATTAATGTGGAAAATATAAAATATTTGGGATTCTACCAAAGTCAGGAACTATATAAACACAATTACAAAACATTTTCCACACAAATAAAGTCAATTCTAATCAATTGGAAGAATGTCAATTGCTCATGGGTAGGCTGAGCAAATATAATAAAAGTGACAATTCTACCTAAATTAATCTACTTATTCACTGCCATACCCATCATACTCCCAAGATATTATTGTTCACAGTTAGAAAACATAATAACAAAATTCATGTGGAAGAACAAAAAGTCAATAATTTCAAGAGAATTAATGAAAAATGCAAATGAAGGTGGCCTAGTTGTACCATACCTAAAATTCTATTACAAAGCAATGGTCATCAAAATCATGTGGTACTGGCTAAGAAATAGAGTAGTCAATTAGTGGAATAAGTTAGGTTCACAAAAAACAAGTCAATGACCATAGCAATTCAGTGTTTGATAAACCTAAAAAGTCCAGATTCTGGGATAAGAGATCCCTATTTGACAAAAATTGCACCCTATACTAAGATAAGGTCAATATGGGTTCATGATTTAGACATAAAGAGCGATACCATAAGCAAATTAAAAGATAAAGGACAAAAAATAGATCTGTAGAGAAGGAAGGGATTTGTAGCCAAAAAAAACTAGAGTACATTATGAAATGCAAAATAAGATAATTTTAATTATATTAAATTAGAAGGATTTTGTACAAATAAAACCAATACAGATAAGTTTAGAAAAGAAGCAATAAGCTGGGAAAAATTATATCCAAGGGTTGTGATAAAGGTCTCATTTCTAAAATATATAGAGAATTGAGTCAGTTTATAAGAATTCAAACCATTCTCCATTTGATATATTGTCAAAGGATATGAGTAGACAATTTTAAGATGAAATCATTAAAACCACTTTTTGTCATGAAAAAATGCTCTAAATCACTAATGGTTAAAGAAATGCAAATTAAGAGAACTTTGAGGTACCACTATATACCTCTCAGATTGGCTAACCTGACAGGAAAAAGATATTGATGAATGTTGGAAGGATTGTGGAAATACTGGGACACTAATACATTGTTGGAGAAGTTATGAACTGATCCAAACATTTTGGAGAGCAATATAAAACTATACCCAAAGTGCTATTCAATTGTGCATACCCTTTGATCCAGCAGTGTCTCTACTGGGTCTGTATGCCAGAGCTCATAAAAAAGGGGAAAGGAACTACATATGTTTGTACAGCAACCCTTTTTGTAGTGCCACGGAACTGGAACCTGGATGCCCATCAGGGAGAATGGCTGAGTAAGTTATGGTACATGAATGTTATGGAATTTTATTATTTTATTTAAAAAAAATCAGCAGAATGTTTTTAGAAAGGCCTGGAGAGACTTACATGAATTTATGTAAAGTGAAGTGAGTATAAATAAGAGAATATCGTGCAAAGCAACATTGATCAATTCTGACAGATGTGACTCTTTTTCAACAATGAGGTGATCAGACCGATTCCAACAGACTTGTGAGGGAGAACCATCTGCATTTAGAGATAGGACTACTGGGACTGAATGCGGATCACAACATAGTATTTCACTCTTTTTGTTGGTGTTTGCTTGAATTTTGTTTTCTTTCTCTCTCTCTCTCTTTTTTTTTGATCTGATTGTTCTTTTACAGCACAATAATTATGGAAATATGAATAAAAGAATTGTACAGGTTTAACATACATAGGATTACTTGCTGTCTAGGGAAGGGGGTGGGAGGAAGGAAGGGAGAAAAATTTGGAACATAAGGTTTTGCAAGGATGAATGTTGAAAAATATCCCCGCATATATTTTGAAAATAAAAAAGCTTTAAAATCAAAAACACAATTTTAAAGTTTAACTGAAATACAACTTCTGTAAGAGGCTTTTCCTGGTCCAATCTTCATCTTCTCCTTCACTAGTTTCTTCTTTCTGAGATTATTCCCATTTTCATTACATCTATCTTACATGTACATAATCTTTGTATCTTGTTTCCTTCATTTAAATGTAAGTTTCCTGAGGGCAGGATGGTCTTTCTTTGTATCACCAGAGTTTAGTACATTGTCTGGAACATAGTAAATGTTCAAAAAATGCTTTTTGACTGAGTGACTGGTGTCTTTTTTCAAGGAGTTTCTCTCTACTTTGTCTTCTTTCTTTCTCTTTCCTTTGAAATTATTTTGAATTATATTTTCTAATGAATGAATTTTACTCTTTTTGTTGCTTTTTTTGTCTTTCTGTTCCTCAAAATGTTAAAACAACTGAATATACAAAATTTTATCTTGCTTGGGTAAGTTTCAAAGTATCTATTTCTTCAAGATAAATCATTTTGCTCTTATTGTATTTGTTTTTTTCTATTCTCCATTACTCTTCTTTTTGACTGTACCTCACTCTTTTTATTTTCATTTCTATTATCAGCCTAACAAACAGCAACATACATGGATGTTTCAATATACAAAGAAATTATATTCCAAAGAGGTCAGGCATTAAGTGCTATGCTATGTTGAAACCTTCCATCTGGCAACTGCCTGGGGGAAAAGAAACATTTGTAAAGTTTGTAAAGTTCTATTGTTTATTCTTTTAAAATTTGCATTACATTTACCACAATAATAATAGCTGCCTGTCTTGCCTCTGTCCTCTTCTGAACTTCCTTCTGCTTTCTCTCTTCTATATATCATTAATGTTTAATTAATGTTTCTTTTCTTTATTTTTCTTGGCTTTTGTATCAAGATCAGTATTCATCCATATTTTCTTGCTCCCTACAAATGACTTTCCTCAAATACAGAAAAATCTCTTCCATGTAACAAATAAATAGAATTATGCAAAACAAATTCACATATTGGCTATGTACAAAAATTAATGTGTCATTTGGCATCTACTATCAGCCATCTCTGCCAGAATGTGGGAAGTATATGCTTCATCATCACTCTTCTGGAATCATGCTTAGTCATTGCATTTATCGATGTTCTTAAGTATTTCTAAGCTAATTTTCTTTACTCTGATGAAGTACATGAATATTTTTTTCTTTTGGACTTTACACTGGATATTTCATAAGTACTTAAAATTCTTTCCTATTTTCACTGATAGGAAATTTTTTAGAGGAATAATGCATTGCTTAGGGATTAGCATTTCTACACTTAGGCTGGTCTTTGAATGATAAATACATAGTCATAACTAAATTCTTAACCAAAGTCTTTCCACCTTGGGAGAACCTGCCATATCTTGGACTGCATTGACTTAGCCGTCTCAAACCAAAGTTATCTTTATGACATAGGGAACCATTAAGGAGTGGTTTTAGTGGAGTTAAGCTAAAATATATATGCATACACATACATGCATATATATGAATATTTGTGTATAGATACATACATATATTCAAAGAGGAAGAAGAATTGTGAAGTAAATATAAGAAAGAGGTGATAAGTGAATCAGAAATGAATGGGGATATGTACCTTGATTGAACAGAAATTCTTAAGAGCCTAAGGTCATGTAACTAAACACTGATTAAATCAAGAAAGCCAGAAAATAATATATTAATCAATGAACAATTATGCATAAGACTCCTATGTGTCCTATTCTAAAACTAAAATTAGCATAGAACCAGAACGCCTGTTAACATGAAGTACATGTGTGATGATTTACCATCATAATTCCATGACTGCTTTAGAGGTCCCTTGAGATGACAGAGTTAACAGTTTCCTACATATAATTGCTGATTTATAGAAGTTGAGTTTTTTGCAAACCTTAGCTAGAATACTAGGACCCTTGTATTCTATATTATCAGGGGGACATGTGACATACATGTTCAAGGAATAACAGGTTTAGTACTCAATATCAGGCCAGACTGACTAGTAATGATCTTAATTGTTTTTCTTTTCCCCCAGGCAGTTGCCAGATGGAAGGTTTCAACATAGCATAGCACTTAATGCCTGACCTCTTTGGAATATACAAGGCTCACTAACCATGACTTTCCCTGCTGAGCACCCAGTGTGGCTAGGGACCTTTCACTAACATGATTAAACTATCCTAAAATCATCTTTATTTTATTGTAATATAAAGGTTAACAGGATTGGAATTACTTAGGCTGTGGAAGAAGAGTCTGAGGAGCATCTGAGTAACTGTTGTAAGTAGATGAAAGGTTATTATAAAGAGGCTTTTTCCTTCTGTCCAGTGACAAGAACCAAAATCCCTAAAATAAATGGGTTTTAGGATAGATACTGCAGTACCTTAGGTATGAAGAAGATATCTGACAGCTTGTTCCATTTTAAAATATGCTGTCAAGGGAGATTATATTCTAGAATCTCCTCAGCACATCCTTTAAAATTGAATTGATACCCATATGTATGTAATAATGATCTGCCTGGAAACAAAGGGCTTCTTGAGATGCTTTCCATGTCTATAATTCTCTGGCTTTATGTAAAGTGCTCAACTCAGTCATTGAATAAAAGATAATATAAAGAAACTTCACCAGTCCCTAGCTCAGTGCTTAAAATATGGTAGGCACTAAATAAATATTTAAGGTATGTCTAAACCATAGCAGATTTCACTAGTATCAAGATACAGTGTGCACATCCAATTTTTGAGGGGTATTTGAAAGCAGAACTTATTCTTTAAGGGTAATATAATCACAAAGGAGAAGAAATCACTTATCAGTGTGGGGTTATTAGCATAGATTAATTGGTCTAGTGCTTCACTTGGAATTAGGAAGACTAGCTTTTGAATCTCTCCCATGCCCTCCGTTCAACAGATGCATACAGCCTGGTTGATCCTGAACAAATCATTTAATTTCTCTGAATCTCAATTTTTTCATCTGTAAAACAATAATACCTCTGAGCTCATGGGGTTTCTGTGGGAATGCAATGACATGATATAATAGAGTGCTCTGCAAATAATAACAATGACAAAGAAAATATAGAAATTGCTGCCATTAATAAGATCATCTTTCAGGGAGAGGATCATCTCTTATTCATCTTTGTATCCCTTCCAGAGCCTACTTTTGAGCCTTCTTGTTTTTAACTGAATTGAAGCATTTTTCCCCACTGTGCAGCCCATATCAATATAAACTTCACTGCCACCATGCAACTCATCTCAATATACAAACTTCACTGACATATACAATTCTCCAGGTATACTAATTTTTTTGGTTAAAATTCTAACCCAAAGGGGCAGCTAGGTGGTACAGTGGATAAAGCACTAGCCCTGAAGTCAGGAGAACCTGAGTTCAAATGTGGTCTCACACACTTAATAATTCCTAGCTGTGTGACCCAGGGCAAGTCACTTAACCCCAGTTGCCTCAGCAAAAAATAAATAAATAATAATAATTTTAACCCATGAACAGCCTTAATTTCTTTTCACTTCAGGTTAATAATAATTTTTATGGCTGTGTTAAGCATGCAGAAAGTTATAGACCAACCTACTTCAAGGATATATTATTTTAACAGTGCTCTTTCCATTAACATAGGTTGTAATCTTTCCATAGCTTGGTAACATATCTTAATAATATTAGCATCTATTCAATGTTTTAAGATTTGAAAAGTGCTTCACAAATACTCTCTTTTTATTATCACAACAATCGGAAAAAGATTCTATTGTTATCTCCATTTTACAGATGAGGAAACTGAGGCAGACAAAGATCAAGTTATTTGTTCAAGATCGCAGAACAAGTGCCTGAGTCTTGGTTTAAATTTAAGATTTCCTAACTTCAAGTCCAGCACTTGATACACCATGCCAAGAGTTACTGTTGTTAAGCAAACCCAAAGACTTGTGGCAAAACATGATCAATCTCTGAACTTATTTTATTTTGGCTTTGAATTACAGATAAATTATTCACTGTCAGAAACTGAAAACTTCTCCAGCTTGTTAGAAACCACCAATGAATGCATTCTAATAGTATACATAGTCTTTGTGAATCCAAGGTCTTTAAACAATGATGATGTGCTAGAAAACGATTTAAGTAAGATTAAAAATACTAAGAAAAGTTTAAAGTGTTTTAAGTGGCTGTTTATTCTAGTCTAGCAAAAGATATGTCTTTATCTTATGGACTCAACTTCGGGCTTAATAGCCCACCTATTTTATTACTAATTTTCTTAGAGGTTCATCAGTGCTGGCTTATAAAACAAAGTAAAACAACACTATAAATTGAGTCCATTGTAGCAAATTTTTGTTTGTTTGTTTAGTTTTTATGTTCTAGTGGGATTAGAATTCAGTTTTAGAGAAACATTCTAGTGTTAGGGACTTGGGATCAAAAAAAACTGAATTCAAATCCTGCCTTCAGTTTTTCATAACTGTATGATCATTGATTGGGGCAACTAGATAATAAAGTGGACAGAGTGCCAGGTCTAGAATCATGAAAACTTATTTTCATGAATTCAAATCAGATCCAGATACTTATTAGCTACGTGACTTTGGGCAAGTCACTTAATCCTATTTGCCTCTGTTTCCTCATCTATAAAATGAGTAGGAGAAGGAAACAACAAATCCCTCCAATATCTTTACCAAACAAATCCCAAATGATATCACAAAGGATCAAACATAACTAAAACAAGAACTGAACAACAAGAAGATGATCATTGAAACATTTTTGAATTTCATGTTACAGGATGCAAGATAGTTTGATGGACAGAGTGCTGGATTTAGAATCAGGTTCTATTCAGCCTCAGATACTTAACTAGCTATGTGACCCTACACAAGTCCTATAATTGTTGTCTGCCTCTATTTCCTCCTTGATAAATTGGAAATAATAAAGTCATCTCCTGGAGATATTGTGAGGTTAAAATAAAATAATATTTGTAAAGCATTTTGCAAACTTCAAGCTCCTATATAAATTATAATAATTATTATTTATTTATAAAAATGGGTATGATAATGTATGTAAGTATTACATACTCCGAAGGTGGTAATTGACTTTCTTTATCTTGTTGACTAGATACCATCTATGTTGTACCTGTCAACCACCTATCTATCTAGTCTAGAAAATATTTTGCTTAAATATTTACTATTTCTTCAATCTCTTCATTTTGTACCAATGTCTTGTTGTTTCAGAGTCATTAAAATCTGACTGCTCCATTCTGTGGTTTACTACTTCATTGAACTTTTTCACCTTCTATTCTAAATCTTTTATTCTCAAAAAAATTCCCTCTCACATTATTATTTCATTTTTAATTTCCCTTCTTTACTTCTTAACAGTCACTCTTTTTAAAAATTTATTAAAACCTTAAATGCAAAATACGCAAAAAGAACATTGCAATGTGTACAGCAGAACATAAGAAAGAATTCAAAATATAAAACAACAAATTTCCATTTCAAGAAAGCCTATATAATAAATATAACATACAATGTTCAGAGCTATCCATCTATTCTTTTGTTTGGGGGGGTGGGGAGGCAGCTGGGGTTAAGAAACTGTCCAGGGACACACAGCTGGTAATTGTTAAGGATTTGAGGCCAAATAAAAATGCAGGTCCTCCTGACTTCAAGCCCAATTTTCTGTCCACTGCATCATCTAGCTGCCCTTAGCCATTCATTCTTTGCTTCCTTGTAGGTTTTCTTTTAGTCTCTTCTGTGAACACTTTCAGGTTATTCTTTTTGTTCCCCTTTTCTTTCTTCTTCCCCCAAGAAGGCTACAATTAAGTATGAAGATATTTATATGTGTCTACATGCATATGTATATATAAAACATCTATTGCATAGATATGTATAATCATATATGTGTATATAAGTATATACACACATACATTCAATACAATTATGTAAGATACTATATGTTTCTCTTCTGTTTCTTTGAAAGTGGATAACATATTCTTTCATAAGGTCAGGTCTTTCCACAAATTTCTAAATCTATAAACATCATTTACTACATCATAGCAACATCTTATCCTTATACTGTCTGGTTATTTTAAAGAATCTAAAACAATATTGACTAATATGGCTGACATTGAGTGTAATTTCTCTATTTTTCTCTTTTGATTAAATCTATTTTAGTTTTAACTTTGAGATCATGATTACTAACCCTTCTTTTTACATAATAAATTCTACTCCTGATCTTTATTATTATATTTATGTGTATCTCCTGTTTCATATTTCTCCTGATTCCTCTACATTACTTCTACCCACTTAACCTACCACCCTTCCAAGGATTCTTTCTTTATCCTTTTCCTCAACCCTTTCCCCTTGCTTTCTTTTTTCTATCTGAATTTAGAAGCCTTTATAGCCTTATAAAGATATGTTCGTTCTTTTTTATTTCATTTCTGTTAACCTACACATCTTACCTCATTCCTGCTAATCTATACATTTTTCTGTATAGCTCTTCCTCCATATCCACTTACCCTCTTATCACTCTCTGAATTTAAAAGCCATTTATTCCCATCTAAATGTATGTATTATTCTCTCTTTATCCCAGATCTGATGTAAATAGGATAGGGTTCCCTATAGAAATGCCTCTCTTATCTTCTCCTCCCCCCCCTCATCCCCTTGGCCTTTTATTCCCTTCCTCCCATTATACCCTTTGTGTGTGTGTGTGTGTTTGTGTGTGTGTGTATGTGTCTGTGTGTGTGTTTCCCTTTTTAACCCATCTCTGATGAAAGTAGGGTCCAGAACTACCAGCTCTTCTCTAATTTCTGTGTCATTTCTTCCTCTCACACCTCATCTTAGTAATATAATTATTCTTTTTACTCTTTTCTACAGTTTTGCTTTTTAGAATTACATCATCTTAGCTCTACCACAAACTTTCTTTTGAATAACCTAATTACTAATGATGATATTACATTTCCACATAAAAAATTGTCCTTATTGAGTCCCTTGTTAATAATCTTTGATGTTTACCTTATATTTCTCTATACTTGCCTTATATTTACCAATATTTCTCTTATATATGATTTTTTTATTAAGTTCAAATCTTTTGCAGCTAAATCCTGAAACTCTGGCAATTCATTGAATGTCCATTTTTATTATTATAATCCTGAATAACCCAACTTAACTGCTGCATATGATAACTTTGGCTACAACCCCAGTTCTTTTGCGGTTTCATATGTAGTATTCCCAGATAGCAGTCTTTTAGTTTGGCCTCAACTAGGTTGTCTGTGATTCTAATTGTGGCTGAATTGTATTTGAAATGTTTTTATGGTTGCTTCTTACATATTTTCTTTGAGGTGGGAGGTTTTAGAATTTTATATTCCTGAAAGCTTTCCTCATAGGATTTCTTTCATGTGGTGAAAGGTAGATTTTTTTTTCTATTTCCCCTTCTTTTTCTAATATTTCCAGAAATTTGCTTTAAATATTTATGATATTATTGTATCAAGGTTATTTTTATCATATTTTTCTTTATGGTTATTTTTATCTTTTTGTTTCTTGATCTGTTATATAGATCAGTTCTTTTTCTTACTCTCTTCTAATTTTTATTTATTTTTTATTATTTCTTAGTTTATTATAATTTTACTTGCTTTTCCTTGTCTAATTCTAATTTTCAAGGAGTTATTTTTTTTCCTTAAGATTCCAAATCTCTTTTTCCAGTTGGTTAACATTCTCTTTGTAATATTCTTGTTTTTCTCGGATTGTTCTTTTTACATTTTTAATAAAAAAAATTTTCCTCAATCACTTTTATTTGATTTTTAATGTCACTTTTAATTTCTTCTACGAATTCTTTTTGGACAGGTGGCCAACTGAATTTACTCTATGGAGGAGGAAAAATGTATTTTCTGTTTTGTTTTTCCGTGTTTTGCTTCAGTATACTCTGAAAATGAATCCCAGTTCTCCCTATTATCATAGTAACTTTCTGTGGTTGAATTTTTTTCTCCTTTTCCTGCTCATTAAAAAAATAGAATCATGTTATGGTAATCAGCTCTAGCCCTAGGGCATTGAGGATGGTGCCTCTGGCCTCCAATACTCCTACAATTTTCCCCTAAAACCTGCAACCAAGAACTGTTCCCTCCTGTAAGTGCCCAAATTCAGCAGCATCCCCACACCACCACTGCACTCACTAAATGTGTACTGGTTCCTACTGTCCAGGATCAAATCTGTGCAGCACAACTGGCTCTGCTGGCCCTGGGTCCAAGGTTATCTTCCAACCCATCTTGCCCCGGGGCTCTCTGCTTGCTGTGTTTCAGCTAGATTGGAGGTATTTGCACTTCATATGGGTGAAACTTCTGTTCTGGTATCATTATTTGAATCTTTTCCAGTTGTCCCAGGAAGACATATGTTCTTTCCCAATTCTTATTTATTTTTACTACCACTCCACATTTGACCTGAGGCACTATTTTGTCTTATTTGTGAAGGAAATCTAAAGAACTTAGAGAAGGAGAACAGGCAGGAGGAAAAGTAAGATGGAAGTAGACACATGGCTAGCAATAATAATTATGAATGTGAATGGACTGAAATCTCCCATAAAAAAGAAATGCATAATGGAGTAAATCAAAAACCAGAATCCAACAATAAGTTGTTTACAAGGAAGACATTCAAAGTAGGAAGACATATAGAGAATAAAGGTAAGGGACTAGAGCAGAATCTGTTATGCTTTACCTGAAGTAAAAAAAAAAAAGAAGGGGCAGCAATTTTGATCTCTGACAAAGTAAAAGCAAAACACATCTACTTAGAAGAGATGAGGAAGGTACAACAGACAATGAAGCAATATCAAAACTAAGCATATATGCACAAAGAGGTATAGCATCTAAATTCTTAAAGGAGAAATTGAGTTAAATGATCATGACATAATAAGAGATAAGAGTGTATTACAAAATGTAAAACATTTGATTATATCAAATAACGAATTTGCCCAAATAGAACCAATGCAAGCAAGATTAGAAGAAAAGCAGAAAGCTGGGAAACAATGATTATAGCAAGTATTCCTGATAAAGGTCTCATTTCTCAAATATATAAAGAATTGAGTCAAATTCATAATAATATAAACCATTACTCAGTTGCTAAATGATCAAAGGATATGAACAGACAGTTTTTAAATGAAGAAATCAAAGTTATTTATAAGCATATGAAGTACTCTAAATCACTTTTGATTAGAGAAATATCAATAAAAACCACTCTGAGATCCCATCTTACACCTATCAGATTGATTAATATTACCCAAAAATCTACACAAAAAATAAAATAAATGTTGGAGAGGATATAGGAAAATTAGGACATTAATGCATTGTTGGTGTAGTTGTGAATTGATCAAACCATTCTGGAGAGCAATTTGAAACTATGCCCAAATGGCTAGAAAACTCTGTCTACTTTTTGATCCAACAATACCAACTCCTATGTCTGTATCCCAAAGAAATAATAAAAAAAGTGAAATGACTTACATATGCAAAAATAATTATAGCATTCCTTTTTATGTTGACAAAATATTATAAATTAAGGGGATGCCTATCAATTGGGGAATGGCTGAGCAATCTTTAGTAAATATAATGGAATGCTGTTGTTTTATAAGAAATTATTAACAGATTTCAGAAAAACCTGGAAAGATTTGTATAAACTGATGCAAAGTGAAATGAGCAAAACCAGAAAAATATTATAACACTATCAGCAACATTGTGTTAAAATCAACCACCAAGGGCCCAGTTCTCCCTAGCACAATGATTCAAGACAAGTATTAAGGACTCATGAAGAAAAATGTTATCCACATGTAGATAAAGAACTGATGAAATCTAAATGCAAACAAAGCATACTTTTTAAATTTATTTTATTCTTTTCTGTGCTTTTTTACCCCCTTTTGCTCTGTTTTCTTCTCTTACAACTGTGACTAATATGGAAATGTTTTAAATTATAACACTACATAACCGACTATTTTAAGAAGAGGAAAGCAAAGGGAGAGAGAAAAACTTGGAACTCAAAAATTTGTAAAACTGAATGCTAAAATTGTCTTGAAATGTAATTGGAAGAAAATACTATTAAAAATAAACCAAAATGATATCCTAGAAGATTTAAATTAGACAATAAATGTAAAACAATAACTTTTATTTTGGCACATTTAAGGAAAGACTGTGTGGATTTCTTGAAAACACATAAGACTAATGACGCAGCAAGAGAAGCATGAGCCCTAACAGAAAGACATGAAGGCAGCTCCTGCCCACCAAACTGTGGTACCAGATGATACATCCAATATGGAGTAGGGAAGGTTAGAGATGAAACAGATCCATAAAT
>JAJPUD010006529.1:112808-127414 GCA_023553655.1 Myrmecobius fasciatus
AGGGGTAGGATCTCTTCAGTAAACTGTCTATGATTTTCTACCTAAATCCAATCTCACAGATAGGGAGACACTAGGACCTGCCACAAGATATGAAATAGACTGTAGTAAAAAGTTCCAGACAAAAAAATCCAGAAAAAAAAGGAATTCTAGGCCTGGGAGAAGCAGGTAATATGTAGAAGTTAGAAAACTATGGTCTGTAAGTCAAATCAGGCTCACAATCTTTTCTTGTATAGCCCTTGAAGTAAAAATAGTTTTTTTTTACATTTTACATTTAAAATTTTAATTTAAAAATATAAAAAGTTGTTTGTTTTTTAATCTCATAGTCTCTACAAAAATAGGCAATGGACCACATTTGGTCTGTACACTATAGTTTAACAACCCTCTGGTCTGCAGTAGAGATAATATGAAGAACTAAGTTTCCAAAATTAAATGTTTTTGTTTGTTTATTTCTGGACTTTAATAGTATTATTTCAAGTTGGTTTGCCTGTTGTTAGTACCCCATGTTTGTATACTATAATGAATGTTTAACTTGCATTGCTTTGGGCATGATCAAAATTTGTACATATACACATGAATTTAAAAACAAAAATAATGAATGTAATAAATTTTCAGATAAAGATTAGAGGTCCAGATAGTAAATTTTCTAGAAGAAAGCATATCTGGGATTTCTCTTCTGAGCATATATCAATTTCAAAAAAAAATCTATGGACAATGGCTACATCTTGTTGTTAGATTATGCCATTTGTTGAAAGGTACATTAATGGCCCCCTTCAAGCATGGCTAACATTATTGAAGTGCTTGTCTTTGGGCAAAAGGGACATTATTTCAAATCAAGCCATTTCTACCAAAGGCAAATATATATTTCAAATACCTTTTTAGATAGTAAATGTGATGCTTTTCATTTAGAAATGTAGTTCAGTTGTCTGACATGCATCAATTTATTTTTACATCTAAATGGCACTATCCACTTTTATAAGTGAATTTGCAAGAATTTTAAGATCAATCTCAAAGAACCATTTATTATCTTTTTATTGAATAGCATGTTAAAAAATATTTTCTTAAATGAATAAAGAAGCATATCGATGAGGGGGAGAAATAAATGAACTTAACACTACATTTCAGACACCCAGAGCCTGTGTAGCTTTCCTTGTATTTTGTTTTTTTGTTAGGTAAATTCTTGTAGCTTAATGAATATCTTAGTGATTTTCCTTAAGCACATATCTGAGCATTTCACTGTCCTACTCAATAAACTCCATTGGTTCTAGCATACAATATTTCTTCTAGAACAAAATATAAACTTTATTCCACTTTTAATATCCTTCACCCTCTGGTCCCAAACTATCTTTCCAGTCTTGTACATTATTCTCTTCCCACTATATGGTGCAAACTAACCTAGCTATTCCTCATATATGCCAGTCTATGTCATCTTTTTCACTTTGTATTGAGCTTTCTCCATATCTGGAATATACTCCCTTCTTTCTTAATTTCACTGAATTTCTCTTTTAAAACACTTCAATAATCACCTTTTACATGAAGCTTTCCCTAATGCCTCCAATTTCTAATTGTCAACACCTTGTATTTGATACTTCTAAATTATTTTCTTTAGATTAATTTTGTATATACTTATTTTTGCTGGAGAAGGAATTGGCAAATCATTTCATATCTCCACCAAGAAACACCATTTAAGTTAATGAAGAGTCCAACATTATTGAAAACAATTGAACAACAACAAATGCTTTGTTATCTTCCTGATTAGAATGAAAGTTTCATGACAATAAGGATAATTTCACCTTTTATATTTGTATCTCTAGTAAAAAGCCTGGATGTAATAGGCCCTTAATAAATGCTTGCTGTTTGATGGTTGGCTGATTTAAAACATATTAATGAGACATTGTACAGTGGAATTAGTTCTGGACTTAAAAGATCTCCATTCAATCCTGCTTCTCTTATAATCTTAAGAAAATTCTGCCTGAGTGAAATTAGATATGACACTTAAAATCTCGGGGTCCTAGGTTCTTCTGTGATTGAGATGGTCACTCAGATCCTATATCTATGCTCCCTATACTCAACAAAGTACCACAGTGAATAGATGTGCTGCACCTAGAATTAGGAAGACAAATTCAAATTCAGTCTTGGATACTTATTATTTGAGTAACCATAATGAAGGTACTTAATCTGGCTGTCTCAATTTCCTCCTCTGTAAAATTTACATAATTTCTAATTCCCTTGGTTGTTTTGAGAATAAAGTGAAATAATATTTAAAGCACTATGAAAATATTAATATGCTATGACTTTTTTTATTTCGTGTGTGTATGTGTCTGTGTGTGTATATATGAGAGAAAAAGAGAGTGAATAATCCAGAATCCATCATTTCATTAGTGGGAACAATTAGAATAGAAAACTTTCAGAAAGTAGCTTGTGAGTAACTTGGAATCTGAAATTAAATGATTTGTTGATGGTCACCCTCTGGGTATGTTTTTAAAGATGAGGAAGTAGCACCTGAAGCTAGGTCTTCTGAACTCTAACATCTTCATTCTTTGTGTCCACTCTGCCCCTTATCTTTGGCTTCAAAATAGGGACTTAAAAAAAAGTTACTAGGAGCATATTAGGTCATGTAAATGGAAATCCAGGAAACCCTATGTGGAGGCATGCAAGCTATTCAAAGGATTATAGCATTTAAAATGTGTTAGATTAAAACTTTTAATACATGTATTAGAGTACAATGTGTTGAAAGTCATTTATTTGAATCATTTTATTTTATAGTTGAATAAACTGAGGTCTAGAGAGCTTAAATGAAATACCCAGGGGACTGAAGTAAAGAGAGATGAAAGCAATCCCAGACATAAGGGAAAGCCAGTGAAAATACATGTAGTGAGGAGACAGTGTCTTATACCAAGTGGAATAAGGAGGCCAATTAGGAGGCTGTTAGAATGCTCTAGACAAGAGGTTTTGAGGACTTTAACTAAAGTGGCAGCTATGTGAATATGGCAAAAAAAATGAGATGCAAAAGGTGGTTTGGAAGTAGCAGCCACAGAACCTAAAAGCTAATTAGATCTGGTTTCAGGGAGTTATGCAAGGTTCAAAAGGGAAGCCTCTACAAGATTTCACAACCCTTGGGCCATAAGTATGCTTTGAATAAGTACAATAGGCAACCCCCAAGGGAAGGGGCATGAGAAAAGTTCTGATAGAAGTCAATAAGAAAGAAATACTGAAACTACATCCTACGAAAATGACAGCACTGAGTTCAAAAGATTAGAAGGCAGAGGAACTTTTGAGAGCCTTTAGCAAGAGTTACCCATGTTTCCCATTTAACCCATTGTTTCTACTTTTACTTCATGTATGTTTTCAATATGTTTGCAGCTGGATATCTATATTTTTCCCTTAAGACAATAAAGTTAGTCTTTAATTATGCACTTCTTAAGGGCAGGGGCCATGTTTACTTCAATTTTCCCTATTCAGCTTCCCAACTTTCTCAGTTGGGCTTGTCATTTGATTTTTTCTGACAACAGAGATACTGATGAACATAATGATGCTTGTATTCTCCCTCTTTTCTTGATTCTGAAAGATTTAGAACTTCAAAGGCAGATTTGCCAGCATAAACATTTCATGCACGACCCCATACATGGATTCAATTAAAACTATATTTTGAGGTCTTCATGATTTTGTTTGAAAGAGCCATATTGGTGGCCCCAAGTCAAAGAATCTTGTTTTAATCAATGTGAATGGAACTTCTCTCACTTGTGGAGCTCACATATGGTTACTAAACTAAAAGAGGAACATGTCCTGCTTGTTTTTGATTTGTTTGTATAATTTGTTGGTGCAGCCATATGGCACCACACCCCCTGCCCATATTTTAAAACTTCTGTTTTACTTTTAGAATATAGCTCCAGCTTCATCATGAAAGGAATAACTTGTAAGTTTAATTATTTTCTTATGATAGACTCAAGACCCAACAACTTCAGGACCCTTTTCTATTTTGTATTTTATGTTGTGGGTCTTCTCAGGGTGCCTCCTTTCATTGGTGCATGAAATTATCACAGTTAATGTTTTTATTAAGAATTTTACCTCCTATGGACAGGAAGTTTATAATCTTTGGTTTATTTCAGATGTGGGAATTAAAATAAGCAGATAAACAAAAATTATGATGATTCATTTTGAATAGCAATTTATGCTTTTAAAAAGTATATGAAGAATAGAAATATAACTTTTAATATTTGAAAGTATCACCTAATAATTTTGATAATGGAACTTCAGGGGATAAAAAGAAAATTCTTATGAATTTAATTATATGTATATGTTTAAAATTCCAATTGATAACCAACATTTAAATGACACATTAAAATTATCTTCCAAACATTAGGAGATTCACTCTGTTCAAAATATAGTAAGTAAATATAAGTTCAAAATATGATTTTCTTCTGCATTATGTCAATTATTTTAAGATGACGTTACCAATGCACAATGTCACATTCTTACTTCCTCTTTTAATGGTATGCTTTTCAGATTTTCTGCATATCAAAAATATATGAATTGATAAAAAAAGTGAGAAGAGCAATGCAGTAATTATAACGAATTGTCACCAGACTTAGCTACTCTGATTAATACAATGATCCAAGGCAATTCAAACAGATTTAGGTAGGAGGGGAAACAGAGACAGAAACAGAGACAGAAAGACAGAGAGCCAGAGGGAGAAAGAGAGAAAGAGGGAGGAAGGGAGGGGAGCAGGGAGAGAACTTTTGAACTCTGAGTGCAAATTGAAGTATAATTCTCTCACTTTTTTTTCTTGCTGTTTATGTATATACATATATATATACATATGTATATACATATGTATATATATATATGTATATACATATATATTTCAAATATGTGATTGATATTGTATTGCTTGCCTTCTAGTGGGTTTAGAAAGAAGAGAGAAAATTTAAACAGAAAAGAATGATTAAAATAAATAAATGGTAAATTAAAAATGTGGAAAATAAACTTTGGACTAGGTTATCTTTAAGTTTTAGATCAAATATTTTCCATATGCAAATTTATTATATTTTCTATTAAATGTATAGTAATTTTTTTTAAGTTTAGTGCTTTTATGCTCACATTTCTTTTTTTTATTTCCTATAATAGTTTTTTTTTATTTTCCAAAATACATGCAAAGATAGTTTTCAACATTCACCCTTGTAAAATTCTTGTATTCCATATTTTTGTCCTTCCTTCCCATCCTCCTCCCTCCCCTAGACAGTAAATAATATAACATAAGTTAAATATGTGCAATTCCTCTAAATGTATCTCCATATTTATCTTTTTTAAATAAAGCTTTTTATTTTCAAAACATATGCACAGATAACTTGACAACATTGACCCTTGCATATGTTTGTGTTTCAGACTTTTCCCTCCTCCCCACTTCCTCCCCTAGATGGGAAATAATTCAATATGTGTTAAACATGTTAAAATATATGTTAAATCCAATATGTAAAAACATATTTTTTTTACAATTCTCTTGCTGCACAAGAGAAATCAGATAAAAAAAAAGAAAGTAAATGAGTAAGAAAACAAAATGCAAGTGAACAACAACAAAAAAGAGTGAAGAATGTTATGTTGTGATCTACATTCAGTTCCTTCAGTATTCTCTCTGGATGTAGATGGCTCTCTCCATTACAAGATCATTGGAACTGGTATCAGTTATCTCACTGTTGGAAAGATATTGATGTTGTCGTGTAAAATGATCTCCTAGTTCTACTCATTTCACTTAGCATCAGTTCATGTAAGCTTCTCCAGTCCTTTATGAAATCATGCTGTTGGTCATTTCTTACAGAACAATAGTATTCCATAACATTCATGTACCATAATTTATTCAGCCATTCTCCAATTGATGGGCATCCATTCAGTTTCCAGTTTTTTGCCACTACAAAAAGGGCTGCCACAAATATTTTTGCACATGTGGGTCCCTTTCCTTCCTTTAAGATCTCTTTGGTATCATGACCTACTCTAATTCCTTTAATCCCTTTATCTTCTCTTATTGCCAAAACTAGCATTTCTAATACAATATTGAATAGTAATGACGATAGTGAGTAGCCTTCTTTCACTCCTGATCTTATTGGAAAGGATGCTAGTTTGTCCCCATTACATGTGATGCTTGCTGATGGTTTTAAATAGATGCTACTGATCATTTTAAGGAAAAGCCCATTTATTCCTATACTCTCTAGTGTTTTCAATAGGAAAGGGTGTTGGATTTTATCAAATGCTTTTTCTGCATCTATTGAGATAATCATATGGTTTTTGTTAGTTTGGTTATTAATATAATTAATTATGCTGATAGTGTTCCTAATATTGAACCAGCCCTGCATTCCTTGTATAAATGCTATTTTAAGCATGGTGTATTATCTTGGGTATGAATAATCTGTAATCTCATTCCTAATATTTTATTTAAGATTTTTGCATCAATATTCATTAGCGAAATCGGTCTATAATTTTCTTTCTCTGTTTTCATCCTACTTAGTTTAGCTATCAGCACCATATCTGTGTCATAAAAGGAATTTGGTAGGACTCCTTCTCTCCTTATTTTTTCAAATAGTTTATATAATAATGGAATTAATTGTTCTTTAAATGTTTGGTAGAATTCACATGTAAATCCATCTGATCCTGGAGATTTTTTCTTAGGGAGTTGAGTAATAGATTGTTCTATTTTCTTTTCTAAAATGGCACTATTTGAATAATTTATTTCCTCTTCTGTTAACCTGGGCAATCTATGTTTTCATAGATATTCCTCCATTTCATTTATTTTATCAAATTTATTGGCATACATTTAAGCAAAATAACTCCTAATTATTGCTCTCATTTCCTCTTCACTAGTGAAAAGTTCTCCCTTTTCATTTTTGAGACTGACAATTTGAGTTTCTTCTTTTGTTTTTCTAATCAAATTAACTAAAGTTTTGTCTATTTTGTTAGATAAAACCAACTCAGTTTTATTTATTTTCTCATTTTCAGTTTTATTAACCTTCCCTTTTATTTTCAGCATTTCAAATTTGGTATTTATTTGATTAATTTGTTCTTTTACTAGCTTTTTTAATTATAAGCCCAATTCATTGATCCTCTCTCTATTTTATGCAAGTAAGCATCTAGAGATATAAAATGTCCCCTTATAACTGCCTTGGCTGTATCCCACAAGTTTTTGTATGTTATTTCATTATTGTCATTCTCTTGGATGAAATTATTGATTGTGTCTGTAATTTACTGTTTCATCCATTCATTCTTTAGGATTAGATTATTTCATTTCCAATAATCTTTTGGGCTATTTTCTCCTGGCCTTATGTTTATGCTCACATTTCTTTATTAAAAATTCATCCTTTCCAGTATCAGCAAGTAAGTGCAGGGAGTACAGAATTTATTATTGTCCTTTTAATGATATTATTACCTTCCCATCAAGGTGGGGAGATTAAATCTTTACTTCTTCATACATTAATATGAGTCCATTGTGTATGTTTGTTGTGTGCAGATAAATAAATAAAAATTTAAAAAACCCTGAGGCCAAGATTCCAGACCTTAAAATTCTGCTTAACCACCCAGTAGTCGGCTATAGCAAGATGTTCAAGCCATTATTGAAAACTTAACTTTAAAAGAATGAAGTGTCTGCCTCTGGCTTCCTGTAGACCCCACAGACTTTTCATTTCTGAACACTTTTCTTTGGTTATATTTTTTCTCCCATGAAATCACAAATAGTTTATATGTGTACAAGGGTAGTTAGAGTTCTTATTTGCATTTCTGCATCTTTGCTAGTAAGTTAAAGGTTGGCAATTTACCATTTGGAGAGCAGAAAATGATAATGACATAATTAATATTAATAGAGTCATATCTCCACAAATCATTGAGATATTTAAATTAACTCTCCCTCTCTTCTCTCTGGACTATTTTTGCATTGATATTATTACAACCTTTAACTGTCTATTTTAACTTCTAAAATCAATTTACCTCATCAGATTTTAAAGACAAGCAAGAAACCCCATTTGAATATCATTTTTTTTATTTCTTTGAAGATTTGAAATTACTTTTTGCAACACATAATTCACAATTGTATTGCTTGGCTCTTAAGCACATGCTTAATTCCTTCCTCATTTTCTTTTTCTTGATAGGTCACTCATTTATTTTGAAAAAACTTCTTTACAAGTAAAAAGGCAGAACAAGAAAAAAAAATCCAATGATAGGCTAGATGGAGAGAATCAATCACTCAATCTATTAGCAATTAGGATGCATCTACTTTGTGCCAGGTGCTGTCCTACAAACTAGGAATGAAAAAGTTCTGGAGTCAGAAGTCATAGGTTGAAGCGTAACTTTGGATGTTTACTATATATGTGACTTTGAGCGAATCACTTAACCTCACTGTGCATTTGTTCACTTTTCTATAAAATGAGGATGTCTCTAGATGACCTTCAAGACTTACAACTCTAGATTGTGAAATTATAAACTTACTGTGAAAGAAAAAAAGTAAACCAGTTTCTATTGCTAAGGTGTTTATTTATGTTCTTTAAGAAGACAACTGGATATTCCAGATATCTTAACCTCTACAATTCCAAAACTGAACTCATCTTACTTAGCCTTAAGCCCTTCCCTATTTATAAGGTCCCTATTGCTACCGAGGGTTACTATCATCCTCCCAGTTACTCAGGCTCATACAGCCTAGGAATAATCCTCAACTCTATTCTCTCTCATCTCCCATGTTCCATCAGCTGTTGAATCCTGTGTAGATAGGTGAAGATTATAAGTAATTAGTTTAAATTTTTCTATCTTTTTTCTATTATTTGTATTATCTCTTAATGGAAGTCCCTTGATACTTCTCAATATGGTCCAAAGAATTTGAACTAAAAATTCTTCATTAAGCAGCAAATAATTGCCCTATTATGTTATAAATACATATTTCCCCTGTGACAAGAAATATGGGCATATATGAAGCATTATAGATTTTTTTCTCCAGCAATTTGGAGCTTTGGGAGCAAAAAAAAAATATTTCAGGCACTTAATGCTTACATCTGGTATTGTGTTTGCCAGGCCACATTTTTGCTAACTGGCTGGCTCTGTATGCACTTTCAGCTGAAGGATGAAGATCAAGAAGATGAAAAGCACAAGAAAGACATAGCACATCATTAACTTGTACTGCTACTTGAAGGGTAACTTGGTCAAGCAGGTAGCTTGTGGGGGCTTGTGAAGCAGATGAATGCTCACAAGGCATGTAGTATGACAGTAGAATTAATCAAAAGTGAACAAAATGTATAGGAGAGCTGGATATTTTTACAGAACTTTTACAGGACTTGGAACTGGCAAGACCTGTTCTAGGTCTGGCTGGTCCTCAAGAGTTAGGTTCTAGGGTCCCCTCTCATCCCTTAATGGGAAGTGAATTCTATGGAAAATTTGACAAGGGTAATCATTCTAAGCATGAAGGAGAACAAGGAAATTAATGAAGATGAAGTCACAAAGTTAATTCTACATGAGACCAAAAACAGTATGGGATGATGTGGTAAAACTATTAGCCATGTAATTATAGGTCTTAAAATAGCAAAAGAAGCTCAAGAGTTGAAATTGGACCAATATCTCTGAAAGTCTGTAGAAAGAATGGGTAGAATTTGTAGAAGTGATTTACATAGAAGTTAGCAATAATGCAGTAAAGAGGTAACAGAGGTATAATATCTATACTAGCAATTATGACCTGGACGCAGAAGAATGTGTTTCCTTACCAAATACAAGATTAAGCAATAAATAGTTAGCTAGAGAGATTTCCCTTTTGCTCTGATTTTTCTCTCTCAATATGATTCATAAAGCAATGTGTATTAAAAATAAACAAATTTACTAGAAAAAATTAATGCTTTTCAATTGAAATAAAAATACAGTAAAAATATCTTCTGACCTTCTGACCTGATAGGTAGCAAAGATATATGGATAGATATTTCTAAAGGGAAACCTCTGGATTTAATGTCTATGTTCTGAGTTACAAATAATTGGTTATATTATCAATTTTATGTGGAACAATTAAAAATTTTTAACTTTGATAATATCTATGTTTCAAACCTTATGGGGAATGTCTTCTAATTTCTTTCTTTATATGCATATATCTAAAAGAATATTACTAACATTAAATATTAAATTAAATAATAAAAATTAAAATACCCTAGAGATTCAAAACACATTTTTCTTAATGTTGGAAAGGGTTCACAAAACAAAATGTTAAGGAATACTGCTGTAGTAGATGACTGAGTTATGAGAACCAATAATAGTCAATTTGTAGTAATGAGCTTTATGGTAATGAGCCTCCCTAAACTTTGCTAGTCCGGTCTTCAGTTGACAGACTGACTGTCCACACCTAGGTGCATCCTTTGAGCCTTTCCAGTTTGGTAGATCCTGCTAGAGCTTGGGCTTTACTGGTACAACCTAAAGTTATATCCATATGATGATGAAGCATCAGAATAGAACTTTGCATAGAAAAGTGCATAAAATGAGGAGGCCAAAGCCAAATGACTCTAATATGTTGCACTGTGTATTATTGTTAAATCTGAAGCTGGGAAGACAAATTAAAGTTCTGCCCATCATGATGGCCACATGATCCCAGATAGATTACTCAGCCTCAAAATTACTGTCTAACACTCTAATTAAAGTGAAGATACCAACATGCATTAACAAAAAGCATTTTTTATCTGGATTCAGTCAGTGAATATACATTTAGGTGCCTGCTACATGACAGGCAGTGTGCTAAACATTGGGGACAAAAAAAATAGGTATAGAAATAATCTCTGCTCTCAAGAAGCTCCCAGTGTAATGGGGAAGATAACATACAAATGACTATGTACAAGAAAGTTTTAAATCATATAAATAATTAATTAGGAAATTATTAATATGGGGAAGGTGCTAGACTTGAAAAGAATCAAGAAAGGCTTTACGAAGGTTTTCACTGGGGCTTAAAGGAAACCAGGAGGCAGTAGGAGAAATAAGAGAGTTATAGCAATAAGAGTATAACCTGAGAATTTACCTGGATTCAGAACATGGAACCTCTTCTCTGCAGAAGAGCTTGGAGCTTGGAGTTCCTAGATGGCAGAACATATGGAGGGTGTGTGTGTGTGTGTGTGTGTGTGTGTGTGTGTGTGTGTATGTATGTGTTTAAGGATTAGCATATTGTAAATGTAAGGGGGGAGATTATGAAGGGCTTTGAATGGTAAACAGAAGATTTTAAATTTTATCCTAAAAGGAACAGGGAGTTGCTGGAGTTTTATTGAGTAGGGCAGTGACATAGACATGGAATTTACATTGTCATAGACTTTAGAAAAATTACTTTGACAACTGAGTAAAGGATAGCCCGGAGTTTGGGGAGAAACTGGTGTCAGAGAGACCAACCAGAGGCTATTTCAGTGGTCTAGATGTGAGGTGATAAATGACTCTATTGGCAGCATCAGAGGAGAGAAAGAGGTATTTGCAAGAGATGTTATGAAAGTAAAATAGACAGGCTTTGGCTGTAAATATGCTATGACAAAACAAAGAAGAATATCTGCAAGTTCCCTAAATCAGTGAAATCACAAATATTCTATCTATTTCTATTTCTTTTATCAGGGTGTAAGTTTACAGAGACATGAAAGTGATGCAGCAGTTTCCTAAATTACATCCATTTAAAACAGGAGTGGGAAATGTTATGAGGTTATAAATATCCAAATGGCCCTTGGCAGAAAAAAAAATGGTTTCCCACTCCTGATTTAAAACCACAGACAAGCTTTCATGTGGATAGAATTTTGTGCTCTTTGATGCACTCAAAGAAAAGTGTTGTTTTTTTAGTTTCTACATGAAAAGATTCCTACTCTATATAAACCACACCCTCTAACCAAACCTCTCACTCTCGATGTTTTATGTTGTTCTGAGTATTTAATTTATGCTGTTTAGTGAAATTCATATTCATTCATATTCAGGATCCCATTTCTGTGCAGAGGGGCTGTGGTGGGCACTGTCTTCTGAGCAAGTATATTTCATTTGCCATTTTGCTGCTTTGGATCTATAGATCCAAAAAAACAGGTGTATTTCAGAAATTTGTTGGTCATTTTGCAAAACAAAAATTATTTCAGTAACATTACAAATGAGCAAAAGACGTTTCTTCAATTGGTCACTTTTTTTCTCATTCTTATTTGTCATTGAATTGAGACTGTTATTTTGGCACAATATCAAAATAAAATGTATGTGATAGCTAATGCTTGACAGAAATCTGTACCTCATCTTTCTATCATCACCTCAGCACTTCTGAAGAGATAGCTCTTCAATGAAGAGCATAAAAGACTTTCATCTTGATTTCCCTTTTTCTTTTCTGAAATTAACTTTTCCCGCCACAGTTACAAGCTAACATACCTTCACAGACCAGAAAAAGCATACCTCCATGTGAGCCAGCAAGTCAGTGAAAAATCAAGATTATACTGATACTGATCAAAAACCAGGTGATCACTTGTTTTCTCCAGAAAAACCAACTTATGGTTTTTCTACCATGCAGAATTTATGGAAATGAATAAAATGATAGCAATTACAGTTGCATAAATATGTTCAGTAAGCTAACCAGTGAATATAACAGTTCAATATATGTGGTGAAATGTGAACTGTATGGAATGCTCATTTCTGTAACATTTCGATGGGATCTGAGCTTGTTTTCACAGAAGGGATCTACCCTCTCTGCAGTCAATTTGAAATACATGGTCCTTCAGTGAACATCTTTAAAAAAATAAAATACATATGAATGGAGAATTCAATTAAATTAAGGAGGCCTAATTCCTTTACCAACTTTTTTGTTTTCAGAATGGAAATGGGCAGGATATTCTAATATTTGAATAGACTTAAAGTTTAATGGAAAACCTCTGGCATGGATGAATGGTCATGTGAACAGAGGTACTGAGGGAAATCATGGACTTTCAGATTATGGGAGGCTAGAACAGTAAGATTTTATGATTTTTCTGAAGTTACAAATCAATTTAATTTTTTTGCAAAAATCAATCAAACATACTGCTTTGATGAACTGCCTAGTGAGATTAGTCAGAGCATAGAATTTCAGAATATAGAGTTGGATAAGATCTTAGACAATATCTATTCTAAATATTTCATTTCATTTTTTAAAATAATAATAGCTTTTTATTTTTCAAAATACATACAAAAATGGTTTTCAGCATTCACCCCTGCAAAACCTTGTGTTCCAAATTTTTCTCCCTCCATCCCCATTTTCTCCCTCCCCTAGACTGCAAATTAATTCAAACATGTGCAATTATTCTAAATATATTTCCACATGTATTATGCAGAAAAAGAAAAATCAGATCAAAAGGGGAAAAATGAGAAAGCACACAACAACAAGAAATGTGAAAATATTATGTTGTAATCCACATTCAGTTCCCCCAGTCCTCTCTTTGGATGCAGATGGCTTTCTTCATCACAAATCTATTGGAACTGGCATGAATCATCTAATTGTTGAAAAGAACAAAGTCCATCACTAACTTTTTCATTTTAGAAGGCAGGAATGGAAGACTCAGAGACATCTTCCCAAAGAGAAGAAGAGGAGGGGAGTAGGGGTATAAAGAGAAGACTGAGACCTGAGCAATTGAAGTAAGATCAAAGACCTGTTGGAGATCATGCTGCTGGTAGGTGCAAAAGAGAAGCATAAAGAGAACTACTATTGTCTCTATAGCAAGCAAACTGTCAGGGTAAAGAAAGTGATAGAATAAGAAAAGAGCTGATTAGTCAATGTAAGAAATGCCCAGAACAGACACATGGTAGCTGGAACAGTTCATCTCACTGAAAACACAATTAGTGATTCTTCACTTTCCTATCCTTTGTTTCTCATTCTTGCTCTTTTAGGACAGAGAAAAGACTATTCTCAAATGCTGTATTTTCATATGTAATTTCTTTTAATTTTTGTTTTAAAAAGAAAATTTTCTTTTTTTTTCATTTTATTTTTTTTATTTTATTTGCAAAACATAAGTATGGGTAATTCTTCAACATTAACCCTTACATAGCTTTCTATTACAAATCTTCCCCCCTATTTCCCACCCCTCCCCTAGATGGCAGGAAATCCACTACATGTTAATTATGTTAAAATACTTGGCAAATTGAATATATGTAAACATATCTCCACACCTATCATTGTTGTGCAAGAAAAAACATATCTACACAAAAGACATATCAGATAAAGGAAACACAATATAAGCAAAAATCAATCCAGAGCATGAGGACGTATTGATGTGGTCCACATTTCACATCCGTCTCTCTGGGTGTATATGGCTATCTACAGTGAACAATTGGAAGTGGTTTGAAACATTTCATTGTTGAAGAGAGCCATCCATGTCCATCAGAATTGATCGCCATATATTATTGTTGTTGCCGTATATAATGATCTCCTCCTTCTGCTCATTTCACTCAGCATCAGTTCATGTAAGTCTCCACAGGCCTCTCTGAAATCGTCCTGCAGGTCATTTCTTATACAACAATAATATCCCATAATATTCATATACCATAATTTATTCAACCATTCTCCAATTGAAGAGCATCTATTCATTTTCCAGTTTCTAACCACTACAAAAAGGGCTGCCACAAACATTCTTGCACATGTGGGGCCC
>JAJPUD010006530.1:0-38872 GCA_023553655.1 Myrmecobius fasciatus
AAAAAACTTTATTAAAAAAAAAAAGTCAGTTGGGTCAGAGACCTTGGCTGTTGAATCATCAGTTTTCCAGGGCATAAGAAGGCTAGTCTGCTTTAAGATCCAGTCCCCAAGGAAACCAGATCCAGAGGGCAGGGGTTCAGGAAGTGAGTGAAAAGGAAATTAAGATGAGGGACCAAAAATACTGAAATACCACAGATTTCAAGAAATAAACTCAAAGACTTTGAACATAAACAGATATTTAACCAGTAACAGAAGGAAATATGGACTTCAGATCTAATGACTGAATTTAGACATTAATGAGTAAATGCTGCAAAATGAAGAAAAACTAATCAACACTTGTGAAATTTGAGGAGAATGTGAAATTACATAATGCTATTCCTGAATGATTTAAAAGAGAAATGAGAATGATAAAAACAGAATTTATGTCTTGCACAGCAAAAATAATGAACAGAATAGAAAAACTTAAATCTGTGTTGTTATATTTCACCAAAAATACAAAACAGAGAACGAGAGGGGAAATGCAAGTTCAGAAGAGTAAAGGACAACCTAGAAAAAAGATTAAATAATATTCAAATAAAATATGTTCACTATGCAAGCAAAACATGCTGATCTCAAAGATAGGATGCACAGAAACAACCTAAATATTATAGGTTTTCCAGAACATGATAAGACAAAAAAGTCAACAATATAATGAAGGAAATAGTAGACAAGGACTCCCCAGAATTTCAAAACATAAAAAGTGAAGTTCCAATTGAAAGAATATAATAATGTTGGGGAGGAGAGAGGAGGAACCCACAGCTGGACACAAATAGTAGTTAAATTTAACAATTCAATTCAGAAATAAGTTCTGGGTTAGAAACAAGATCCCAGACTCAATTTCAAAATCTGTGGTGTTTTATTGAAAGAGCAAGAGAGATAGGACACAGTCTTCAATTCTCAAAAATGGGCACACCTCCCTTAGAGTACCTGTAGAAGCCAGAGAAAGTTTTCCTAGGTTAGTCTTCTCTCTATCCTCTCCCACTTAACCTTTAATTGGCTAGAGGAACAGTTCCTAATAAGCCCTAGGAAAGCCCTCTTACCCACCCCATTGTGTCTAGATTTGTGTTATTATTCCCTCCTGGGTGGAGAAGATACTATATTTGAACTTGATTAAACAAGCCTTCTCCCAGTCATTGATGCTGGATGGTTTAAGCCAATCTCTAGCTTAGATCCCCTTATCAGAACTGTGTAACCAGTCAGTTTACTATCTTATTATACCTTGAAGACTGCAACATTTTATGGAAACTTAGCTTTTCAATATTTCTTATTGCTCAAAGTTTCTGAGGAACTGTTTTTTTTAACTTTTTTAATTGTTTTTTTAACTGTTCTGTGGAAACTTAACCCTAGTTTGTCTCTCACATCTGAAAACCATCAGGGGGAAAATCTTCAAATGCAAAAGTAAAGGAAATTGAAATAATGCAATACTATTCTACACCTACTAGAAAAAGGACAGTATGCAATAATATGTTAAAAGGAGTAATGGAATTCAGGATACAGGCCAGGGTGATCTACTATATAACTCTGAGCCTTATCTACAAAGGAAGGATATTCAATAATGAAAGAGAGATTGAAACATTTTTAGAAAGAAAACAAGAACACAAGGAATTATTTGCCTCTCTGAACATCTCAAATAACAGAAATGAAGAAGTGAATAAGCAGGAAGACAACAACAACATAGTGACAGCAAAGAGAGCTAGTAAGCGACTTCCTTCAAAATGTACACAAGGAGATAGGGATGAACATGGAAATCTGTTAGATGTAACAAAGAAAAGGCAGACAGGGAGTATTATGGACAGAATTTGGCAACACCTTGCCTAGAGGTAAATCAATGCTTCTTTTGAGGGATTCTACTACAACATGTAATGCAACATAAAGGGGAAGGAGTGGAGCAGGAGGGTAGAAACAGTGAGTAGGACACTGGGGTCAAATCAAGAGCTAGCAATGAAAGGAAGGTAACCTCTGTAGTCTCAGAAAGAGAAGATCTTACAGAGGAGTAGATGAAAAGGAAGAAGAAAAGATTTTTTAAAAAGGTAAGGGGAGGGAAGGAATGACATTGATGAATGTTTCCATGGATGAAGAGAGTCAGTGAAAGGAAATGAAAATCTTCCACTGCATAAGCTCTGAGGAATTTAGTGTTGAAAAGTCTGCTTGTCCAGGCAGGGTAAGGGAGACTTGGAATTCCTGAGGACAAATGGCACCTGGAGAAATGTGAGAGCTTTGAGAGAGGGCCAGATTTGCAGCCAAATGTTAAATTAAAAAGTCAATAAAAGAAAGTATAGATCAGTGATAAGCTGCATAATCAGGAATATAGTGGGGACATTGCATTAATTGATCTAGGAATGAGGCACAATGGAAAGAGGCAATCCATGAAATAATCCCTACAAGGCAATGGCCTAGAAGAGAGATCCAAAAATGGACTCTTTGGAAGTTTTGATTGCTCAAAGAATAACCATATAAATATAAGGATCATGAATTAGATAATAAGGGTCTAGAGTAAATCGAGAGAGATGAATAATGAAGAGGATAAAAAATTCCTTTTGGAAAAAAAGGTGCAAAAAATGAAATTTAAAAACTAATTTACTAGAATAAGTAACAAAGAAAAGAGGAATTTGTCTGGGAAGAAAAAAAGTTGGTAAAGTACTATACAATTAACTATAAGCAGGAGGAAAAAGGAGACTGATAAACAATTTAAAGGGGGGAAAGCATCATAAAAAAGGGCATCAGGATAAGAGAAAAAGAGCTAGTAGAACAGGACCACCTTATAAAAGATTAAAGTAAACAAAAGAGCATAGTACTGTGTGTTTACAACAGAAAAACTTTTACACAAACATTAATGATTCTAAGATATGAAGGGTAGTTGAATGAGGGAGAAAAAAATCTTTATATAAAATTTCTCTTAAGGGTTTGGTAATCCAAGATACATAAACTATATATAAATATATGCATACATATATATGCTTGTTGTGTGTACAACTATGTATGTGTATATGCAAATAATAGCCATTCCCCAATATATAATCAAAGAATATGAACAAATATTTCTCTAAAAAAACAGCAAAATAGTCACAATCACCTGAAAAAAAATGCTCCAAAACAGTTATAGAGAAAAATGAAAATCAAAACAATCCTGAAGTTTCATCCCACAATCAGCAAACTGGCAAAAAAAATGTCTCAAAAATGATAGCAGTCATTGTTGTTAGGTTGTAGAAACCCTACCAACACATTTTCCACATTTTCTTGTAGAAAGAAAAGAATACTACCATATTGTTGGTGGAGTTATGAATGATAAACAATTTCGAGTAACATAATTAAAACTATGAAAACCTCTATACTCTTTGAACCAGAGATTCTATTACTATATTTAAGCCTGGGTAAGGAAAAACTCCCCATATACTTTAAAATATTTATAACAGCACTTTTTAAGATACTTAAAAATTGGAAACAAAACAGATGTCTATCAGATGAGGAATTATAAAACAAATTATGATGCTTGAATGTAATGAAATATTATTGTGCTATAAGAAATGATGTGCATGATAAATACAAAGAACTATGTAAATGTGCTGATTAAGAAAACAAAATACACAGTATCCCAGTCTAACTGAGGTACTTAGTGATTTTCTTCTCTCCTCCAATCAGCATTTCCTCTGCTGTGTTCATAAAGTCAGAAAAACCTTCTCTTAGGCATGTGGAATGCCTGCTCTCTCTCCTAAACTCTATCTCTTTTATTCTTTTACTCCTTTCAAGGTTCCAGTTAAGATGTCACCTCATTATGAAATCTTTTTTCCTGTTATCTCTGAATTTTAACATTCCCTCCTTCCTAACATTTTCTTGCATGTTCTTACTTGTACAATTATTGTATGCTTCCAGAAGAGTTGTAAGCACTTTGAAGACTGTGATTGTTTTATTTTTTTCTCTGTGAATTCACATCATCCAATATATCTTACACAAAATAGGAGATTAATAAATGTTTGGTGAATTCAATTGAATTTGCAGCAACATTTTACATCTTTTCCCCAAATTCTCTTGCAGATTTGTAGACAATTCAGTGAAATTACTTTTTTTTCCACTTTGTTATGTTTTAGCAGTTGGATGCTCAGCAGAAATTTTTAATCCTCATCTACATCTTCAATTTATACTAACTGTTCCAGAAAAGCTTTAAAGATCATAACATTAAAGATTTAGATTGTGAAGATGACCTTAGAAACCATCAAGTCATATCTTTTTATTTTACAGAAAAAAGATAAAAAACCTGAAGCCCAGAGAGATTGACTTACTCCACATTACACAGCTAGTACATAACTAAGGCAGAAATTGAACTCAGATATCCAACTATATTTAAATTAAGCAATAAATATAATTAAAAGATAATATCTTTTCTGCATTGTATTTTCCTAACCCAAATTCAATAATATGACATTCTTTTTTCTATTATCCATATAGCAGGATTTAATGATCAAGCACTTATATTTGAAATAAGAAAGGGTTTAAATCCTACCAGATACTTCTTGAATGTAAATCACTGGGCAACTCAATTAAGCCTCAGTTTCCTCAATTACAAAATTAGGAGGTTAAGTTTAGCAATCTTTAAAAACCTTTTCAGTTCTGAATCTATGATCCTATAATGCTATATATCTTTATTTTTTCAATGATAAAATGTCCTTTGCTTGACATTTAAATCCCTGCATAATCTCATTGCCTCTTACTTTTTCAAGGCTTTTTACACATTAACCCCCTTCATGTCCTCAATGTTTCAATCAAATTTGCTTACTCTCCTTCTGCATGCCATTATATTTCTCACCTCCATGCCTTTGTACTAGCTGTCCCTCATACCTAAATGCACTTCTTTCTTACTTCAACCTCTTGGAATTTCTTGTTTCCATCAAAGCTTGGCTGAAGTACCATCTCATAAATGAGGCCTATTTTGAGCCCCAGAAATACTAATGTCATCCCTTCCCCAATCCCTAGAAAATACTGTAAATTTTGTTTTGTATATATTTGAATTTTATCATATGCATTCATGTTGTTTCTCCCAAATAGAGAGTAAGCTCCTAGAAGGCCAAAACCATCTATCTCTCTCTTTATATCTCCAGTGTTTTACATAATATCTGGGTATACATATAGATATTTAATGAGGAATAGGGGGGAAGAGAAGGGATGATTCTGGTGTATGTAGAGTTGCTTTTTGAAGTTAAAGTCCTTTTGTTTCCACCCTTTCTTTATTGTTCACTTTTAAAATATAGTTCACCTTTCTGTACCATTTTGTCTTTTTTAAGTAACAATGCTACCTTAATCTCATTCATAATGTTGGCTCCAAAATCTCTTCTTTTCTGCTTATTCTTCCTCCCCCAACTTGGTAATTATTCTAACTCGACTTCTCTGCTTAATCATATACAAGCTTTCTCACAGAGCATAGTTGACAGATTCCTTTCCCCAAGTATAACTGCCTGGACCTTCATCCCTTTCTTATTGTCCTTCCTCCCCCACATTCCAAAGAATGCTGGGAACAAAAAAAAAAAAAAAGATTAGCCATTCTAATAACACTACAATATTTTATCTAAGGTGCATATCTTAGGATGATTTAAACCATGAAGGTTTAATGATTGGCTTAGCATAGAAACTGGCTGCATTTCTCAGAAGGATAGAAGGTACTCTTAGTATTCCAGACTATAATTGATATTAAATTTTTCTTCTCCATTCTAAATGCAGTTTTCTATTTTGCATTCTCATCATTCAACAAGATAGCCTAAGCCACGGGAAATCTTAACTACAAATCATCCACATGGTAACATCCTCTCATAAGATTTTTTTCATTCTTAAAAGCATATTACAGTAAAAAGTTCTTTCTTTGACATGGAGAAATGGACATCTCTATTGGCACTATCCTACATTAATAACTGATGTTCCAAATGTTAAATAGGAAGTGATTGAGTATCTGTAACTAGATTTGAACTCTGGTCTTCTTCTCTCAAGGCCTAACACCAAATATTTAGAAGGTAGTAATCTTAT
Organism: Myrmecobius fasciatus; assembly: GCA_023553655.1. Classification (NCBI taxonomy): domain Eukaryota; kingdom Metazoa; phylum Chordata; class Mammalia; order Dasyuromorphia; family Myrmecobiidae; genus Myrmecobius; species Myrmecobius fasciatus. The sequence goes on from JAJPUD010006530.1 coordinate 6,049, forward strand.
CTTCTTCTGGTTTAAAGTGTCAGATTTCGTCAACAAGTTTTTTACTGTATGATTTTCCACTTCCTTTTGCCCCTCAAAATTTGATATTACCAAAACTATGTAAGAGTTTGACTTTTAAGAGAACTCTTTTTTTTAAATTCAGGTGGTTACCATGAAATGAATGAAATTAATATTTCTATCCTGTTCGAAGTACTACACTGTTTCTAAATGACAATGATGTTGCATGTTTATGCAATAAGATTATACCTTTTCTGGAATCACTTCAATTTGTCATTTTCTTTCCCAAATCTGACACCCAAAACTAAATATAATATTCCATAGGTAGTTTAATCAGGAATGTATAGCAAGAGTGTCATTTGCCTTATTCTGAACACTATGGTTCTATTAATATATACTAAGATTCTGCTAGTTTGGGGGATATCATATAACATTGTTAAATCATATTAACATTGTAGTCATTTAAATCTCTCATATTTCAGTTACACTAAAATTTTGAGATATAATTAATTCATCCTATATTTTAGTTCAGTTTTAAAATGTTTTATTGATACATTTTGTCTTTTGTCCAGTCTATCATTAAGCCACTTGGAGAATTTGCTTGTACTGAATTTAAATTTATTAGATTCAGTTCATTATTCCAAGCCTATTGAGATACTTTTGAATTGCTATTGTCATCCAACATGTTAGCTATCATTCCAAGATTTTGAATCATCTGCAAATGCATTCATCCAAATAATTGATAAAAAATGTTGAATATACAGAGACAAAGAAAGATCCTAGAGCCCTTACATTATGATGTTGTAGTACAATCATTCCTTCTGAGATCCAGTCACTTAACCAATTCCAAATCCAACTAACAGTACAATAATCTAGAGCAGCATTTTTCCATCTTGCCTGCAGTATATTATGAAAGGCTATACCATACCTCATTAAAATATAGTTATTCTGTAATACATTTTTGTTTAGTCATTTTTAGTCATGCCCATCCCTTGTAACCCCTCTTTGGGATCTTCTTGACAAAGATACTGGAGTAGTTTGCCATTTTCTTTTCTGGAGAGATAAAGACAGACACAGAGAAAAATAGTGACAAAGAAAAAGAGAATAGGTATTATGAGGCGAGTGGAACTAGCAGATGGGATAAACATCAAAGGATTTAGGTAGAAGGTGGCCAATTGATTTGAGGGTACAAGTGCTTGTAATTTTCCTGATCTCTATTTTAAAGTAGGAGCAAATAATATCAGGGATCAATATTATTTGAATGGAACTTTAGAAACCAGACTAAAAGGAGAAGCTCAAGTAATGTGGAAGATCAGATATTAGAAGGTGAGAAAGTAGTGTTTATATCATGAATAAAGACAGAAGATTTTATAGATTGTATGTAGAACAAACAGAGGGATAGTTGAATCAATTTCAAAGTAACTGAAGTCAAAGCAAGTGAAAGAGCACCAAAGCTAAAGAGACTGTTACAAGTACCAACTTAAGAATTTGAAAATTGGGATCTGTGTGAAATAGAGAATGGATGTTGGTAGGCACTGGTGATTTTATCCTTGGTATTCCACCACCATACACACTCGATGATGTGCTAACTAGAGAGTAATACTTAAAAAAATAGAAAAAAAAATTTTAAAAATGATATGCCTTCAATTTCAATTCCTCAGAGTGCCCCAAAATCATAGGTTTTCTTAGCTCCTCCTCATGCTATTTTGAGAAGAAATTGCCTGGAGAGAGTGAGAAAGTGGGAGGTGATCTAGCACCATGTACTATGTAGCTGTAGCATAACAACTTAACTTCAAATGTATTTCATAATCTGTATCAAATTGTTTGCCTTCTTAGGTAAGGAGGAGGTTAAGTGATGGAGGGAAAGAATTTGGAATTCAAAATTTTAAGAAACAAATGTTAAAAAATGTATTTACATGTAATTGACAAAAAAACAATAATGTTTAAAAGAAAATAAAAAATATATCATTATTATTTTAAAAAGATATTTATTGGACAGTTCTACTGTGTTGATTAGAGCTCTTAGGCCAGGATAATCGGGAAAAATGAAAATCATTATCATTAAACAATTTTTTCAGAGACCTATATGAACCTATATTAAGAGGGCAAGCAAAATTAAAGTTAATTAACAATTTTATATTTGTTTCAAGCCAGCATTAGTTAAAATTTGTGATACTATCAACCTGGATTTTTTAAAGGCTGTATATTAAATTTAGAGGACACTGAAGACCCTTTTATAATCAATGTGCATAATGGAAAGAGTTCTAGAGTTGGGCTGAGGAGACATGCATTTGAATCCTGGTTTTGCCACTTACTACCTGTGTGAATTTGATTGAGTCATCTATTCTTTCATCTCTATATAGACACTGCATACATTAGTTTCATCAAAACTAATGGATTGTACTAAATAATCACGATTCAGATATCAGTCTTAGATTTTGTGATATTAATTTCATTTTCAGTATAGTACAATGTGATAAGCCTTGGATTTGAAGTTAAAAGACCTGTGCTTAAATCTTATTATCTACTGCCCTAGAGACAATGAGCAAATTAATCAATATGTATCCATTTTGTTTTAAACTGCAAGCAAAATTAATGTTGACATTTTTTTACATCTCTTTCAGTGTTGTACAAATTTATGATATTGCTAAAGACATTGAATACTTAAAATTTTGGACTTATAAAATTAAATATGGGGCTAGATAATCTTTATGATCCTTTACAGTTTTAAATTTATAACCCTATGAACTATGACAGTAATGGATACAGATATATAGTCCTTTAATTTAACTACAGAAGTGAATAAAATAGAACAGGAGAAGAATTTTGTTTTCCATATTATATAAGATCACCTTTTACCCTCCACATCTGTTCAATTAAATTTCCTTCATTTCCTTTTACTCATAATTTGTTGTTCATGTCTGATTCTTTGTGACTCTGATTGAGGTTTTCTTTCAAAGATAATGGAGTGGTTTGCCATTTTTTTTTCTAGCTCATTTTACAGATGAGGAAATTGAGGCAAACAGGGTTAAGTGACTTGTGTAAAGTCACACAGCTCATAAAGTATCTGAAGCCAGATTTGAACTCAGGAAGATGTCTTTTTTTTTTTAATTAAAGCTTTTTATTTGTATAACATATGTATGGGTAGTTCCCCAACATTGATCTTTACAAAGCTTTCCATTACAAATTTTACCCCCAGTCCCCTCCCCTCCCCTAGATGGCAGGAAGTCCACTACATGTTAATAATGTTGAAATGCTTGAGAAGTTATGCAAGAAAAATCCTATATACAAGAAAAAAAAAAGAATCAGAGAAAGGCAACACAATGCAAGCAAATATCAATAGAGATCATGAAAATGTTACGTTGTGGTCCATATTTCATTTCCCTCTTTCTGGGTGTATATGGTTTTCTTTAGTGAACAATTGGAACTGGTTTGAGACAATTCTTTGTTGCAGAGAGCCATGTCCATCAGAATTGATCATCATGTAATACTGTTGTTGCTGTGTATGATGATCTCCTGATTCTGCTCGTTTCACTCAGCATCAGTTCATGCAAGTCTCTCCAGGCCTCTCTGAAATCATCCTGCTGGTCGTTTCTTACAGAGCAATAATATTCCATAACATTCATATACCATAATTTATTCAGCCACTCTCCAATTGATGGGCATCCCTTCAGTTTCCAGTTTCTAGCCACTACAAAAAGGGCTGCCACAAACATTCTTGCACATGTGGGGCCCTTTCCCTCCTCTAAGATCTCTTTGGGATATAGGCCCAGTAGAAACACTGCTGGGTCAAAGGGTATGCACAGTTTGACAACTTTTTGAGCATAGCTCCAAATTGCTCTCCAGAATGGTTGGATCCGTTCACAGTTCCACCAACAATGTATTAGTGTCCCAGTTATACCACATCCCCTCCAACATTCATCGTTATCTTTTCCTGTCATTTTAGCCAATCTGATAGGTGTGTAGTGGTATCTCAGAGTTGTCTTAATTTGCATTTCTCTGATCAATAGTGATTTGGAGCAACTTTTCATATGACTAGAGATGGTTTTAATTTCATCATCTGAAAATTGTCTGTTCATATCCCTTGACCACTTATCTATTGAAGAGTGGCTTGAATTCTTATATAGATGAGACAATTCTCTATATATTTTAGAAATGAGGCCTTTATCAGAACCATTAAATGTAAAGATGATTTCCCAATTTGATGCTTCCCTCCTAATCTTGTCTGCATTTGTTTTGTTTGTACAGAAACTTTTTAACTTAAGATAATCAAAATTATCCATCTGGTGTTCAATTAGGAGTTCCAGGTCTTCTTTGGACATAAATTTATTCCATCTCCACAGGTCTGAGAGATAAACTATATTATGTTCCTCTAACTTGCTTACAAAGTCCCTCTTTATATCTAGATCATGAACCCATTTAGATCTTATCTTGGTATGTGGTGTTAGGTATGGGTCAAGCCCTAATTTCTTCCACACTAGTTTCCAATTTTCCCAGCAGTTTTTGCCAAATAGTGAGTATTTATCCCAAAAGCTGGGGTCTTTGGGTTTATCGAATACTAGATTGTTAAGGTTATTGCCTAGATTGTCCTCAGGAAGATGTCTTTCTGGTTCCCAAGCTCAGTACTCTAGCCACTGTACCACTTGGCTGTCCTTACTAAGAATAGCTAGCATATGTGTAAAGCATTTCATAAACATTGCCTAATTTTGTTCTCCTAACAATCCTGAGAGAAAGGTTTTATTATCATTTCCATATTACAAATAAGGAAATTGAGGCAGGAAGCATTTAAGTTACCAGTTCAGAATTAGTATATGTTAGAGACTAGATTGGAACTGGAGTCTTTGTAATTCCCTGTCTAAAATTCTCTCCACTGTGACCCCTACCTGCCTAAAATTCTAGACTCTTATGCTCATCCTGGAGAATGTTAAGACTACTCCAGGATTGTTTGTCAGGTACCTTAAGCAATGATTTTCAAGCATTATTTTATTTTCTTATGTCAATAAAGGAATTTGAGGACATTAAAGTGTAGTAGCAAATACACAGAATGCTAAGATATAGTTCAACACAAACCAGAACACCCTGCACTTGTAGCTTCACAGGTATATTTCTACTGCTTTATTTTTACTCTAGCTTGCAAATGTCTAGAGTGCTGATGGCCAGTGACTACATCATAGAGATGTTCCTAAGTTTTTCTGCATTTTTTTATTGTTATAAAGCAGCTATAAAGTAGCTACTACCAAAAAATTACTATTAGATTGTTATTATTTTTAATTTCATGACTCTGATTTATGCTACAAGAGGAAGTTATATGTCACAGTGAAGCACAGAATCTAGTTCATCTCTAAGAATTTGTCATATGCAAACACCTTCAGAGATGGAATGTTTCATTTATATCTTTGTATTTCTTAATATGAGGACAGCTGACTAGTCCAATGGATAGAATACTGGAATCAGAAGACCAGCCCCAGACAGTTATTAGCCATGTGACCCTGGGCCAGTCATTTCACCTTGCCTGTCTTAGTTTCTGATCTAATGAACTGGAGGAACAGCTAGATGGTGCATTGGATAGAATATTGGCCTTGAAGTCAGGAAGACCTGAGTTCAAATCCTGTCTCAGACACTTAACACTTACAAGCTGAGGGACCCTAGGCAAATCACTTAACCCTAATTGTCTCACCAAAACAATAACAACAAGGGGCAGCTAAGTGGCGCAATGGATAGAGCACCAGCCCTGAAATCAGGAGGACCTGAGTTCAAATGTGATCTCAGACACTTACCATTCCCTAGCTGTGTGACCCTAGGCAAGTCACTTAACCTCAATTGCCTCAGCAAAAAGAAAAAAAAAACAATAATAACAACAAACCTTTAAAATGAGTTGGGGAAGGGGAAATTGGATGGTGCAGTGGATAGAGTACCAGTCCTGAAGTCAGGATGACCTGAATTCAAATCTGGCCTTAAATATTTATGCTGGCCTAGTTGTGTGACCTTAGGCAAGTCACTTTAACCCCAAATGCCTCAGCAGAAAAGACAAAAATATGAGTTGGGGAAGGAAATGGCAAGCTGATATGTGTACCAAGAAAACACCAAAATGGGATCATGAAGACTTGGAAACAAGTGAAATGACTCAACAATACATAGTATAGGTAATAAATACTTCTTCACTAATTGTGTTGGATTTAAAGTCTTGTCTTTTATCTTAGTTGCCCAATTTGAGAATTTATTTTCTTCTTTTCTATCATTGAGAGCTAATAGGTCCTCACAATCAGGAATACCTGAGTTGTTCAGATCCTATCTCTAAATTATTCTGGTTGTGTGCTCCTTGGTAAGCCAGTGCCTTCTAGTATCAATCAGCTGCAGGAGAATTACATATCTGCAGCGATTGAGGGACTTGCCTCACCAGGAAATTTCCACATTGACAAAATCACAAGTCCAGACATTATTACAGATCCAGATTATATTATCTTGGAATGCTAGACTTAAGGTCAGAAATTCTTAATTACAAATCATTTTAACTTGAGGTTAAGGCAACTCTCTGGGATAGTCATTGACTGCTTATGATGGAGGAAGAGTACAAAAAGAATCATAGGCTTATGTCATATTGATGCACTTTATCATTTGCAAATTCAAAAGTAAGTCAATCAAACATTAAGGGTCCACCATGCTCCAGATACTGTGCTAAGTGCTGGGGATACAAATAAAGGCAAAAGATAGTCCCTGGTTTTATAAAGCTCAGAATCTAAAATTAGAGATAGCACATAAACTGTGTATAATATAATCAAGATATATACAGCATAAATGAAAGATAATCAACAGAAAGAAGGTATATTAGAATTAGGATTGGGAAAAGCTTTTTGTAGAACATAAGATTTTAATTGAATGAACCATGATACAGTAACTCAAAATCCAGTGAGGGTTTTTTTCCATTCCTTCACAATGTTAAAAAAAAAATTTGGAAAATAATTGCAATATAATATTAATGATTATACCTCATATATGCCAAGATCTTCTATTGTTTCTAGTTGATTTCTAGCTCATTCTAGTTGAATGAAGGCAGGATAGTTAGAAGGCAAATATCAGAAAGGAAAAAATCCCAGGTATGGGGGAAAGGTAGCAAAAGTGCCCAGGAGCCAGGAGATGAAGTGACTTGCAGAAGGAACAAAAAAGAAGCTAATGTTATTGGATCACAAAGTGGAGTAATGGTTTAAGAAGGCTAGAAGACTACTACGGGGCTGAGTTATTAAAGGTTTGAATGCCAGAGTATTTTATATTTGAATTTGGAGACAATGATAGTAAGCTACTCATTTAGTGAATGGGAGTGGGGAATGTTGCCATGGCCAGACTTATGTGCTAGACAGTTGAGTATAGTACATCACTGGATAATAGCAAAGGTAGGAAAAAGAAGCTTTGAGGGGAAAAATAATGAATTCAGTTTTTTACTCCTTCTGGGAATCATTTAGTTCTTCTTTACTATTAGCAAAGTTGTATTACTAGCAGTATTTGTCTACAGTTAACTCATGAACAGAAAATGAAAATTTTCCAATTTAATTAAAAATAGCAAACAAATAAAGAAGTTAGAACAAGCTATACATTCTTTAACAAACACAGAAAACATCTATGAAGCATATAGAATGTCCTTTTAAAACCCTGTGTTAGTTTTTTGCCTTAGCTTATTTTATGTTTCTAATACTGGGTTCCTATTTTATATTCTTTGTTTCAAACACAAAAGTACAGACATTAGTGATTTTGATGATGGCATTATCTTGCAAGATATTTAATAAATATTTGTATGTAAAAAAAATCTGATTCCTTTTTTTTCCTTCATAAATGCCAGAGAAATAAATTTGGACTGTGTTCAAACAACACAGCCTGAAGAGGCTTCTGGAAACAGCAGGGAAATACTTTGCCTAACCCCAATTAGCCTTGTTTTCCATATTTAGGGCAGCACTATTTTCTAACAAATCCACTAAACATAGTGATAAAGGAAATTAATGTGGCTAGAAAGCAATTCAATAACAAATGTTTATTCTTCATAATTGCTGTTTCCTGACAGGATTTGCATTAAAATTGTCAGCTATGAAAAAGTTCAAGTTGTGTTAGGTTTAGAAATGTGCAGGTGTACATGACTTTACATAATAGATGCATTCCTGGAAAGTGGTATGAAATTCCTCTCCCCACTCCCATGTATTAGAGCACATGTTAGAAACACTAGAAGATTCTGACAAATGTGAAGTATAATCATTAATGTTATTATTGGAAATATTTCCTGAATTGTTGTTATTGTTTTGTTGTTTTTTCATGTCCTGTGTAGCAATGGAATAAAACGCTAGATTTGGAGTCAGTGTATCATGACTCAAATACCCCTTCTGATTTAATGAGTTTTGGGGCAAAGCCTTCAACCCTCTCTGGCCTTCAGCTTCCTCATCTACACAATGAGAAAATGGAATATTTGGCCTCTAAGGTCCCAAGTAGTCCTGGAAATGTTTTTATAAAAATTTTTTATACACAAAATAATTTTATACAATCATTATACAATGTTTTTATATACAAAATAATCTTAGAGCCATTTATTTTATAACACTCATTTCTCTTTTTTTAATTGTCCCTATAATAAAGCAATTCCTGAATATTTACAAGAAGAGAAAGGAGTTTTAGCTCCTGTCATATCTGTTCTCAGTGGTTACCCTATTCCCTTAAAGCTCTGCTTTTTTTTCATCTCTAATTTATTGTCTGGTGGTTTGTCATTAGAGTGTATAAAAAAGTAAGTATATCTCTGAAATAATCGTTAGGACCTAGTTCCCCTCATCATCCCAAGTCCCATTCCTGCCGGGAAAACACAATATCCCTTTACTGCCCTGACCTTGTTAGAAGTATGAAATTATGGAATTACAGAGTTGGAAAGAATAATCAATTATTCAGTCAGTCAGTTCTTATTAAACACCTACCATATGGTAGGCACTGTGCTAAGTGCTAGGTGCTAAGAATGTAAAGATAAAAATGAAATAGTCCTTGCCCTCAAGGAGTTCACATGTACTGGGGAAGAAATTATGAGAATCAAGGTGACAACAGGCAAAGATAAAGAAGTTTTGGAGCTATAAAGGCCTTACGTGAGAGACAGTCTCTAGAGCAGAATCATGATGAAAACAAAATTTGGATTGCAAAGAATGGCAGCAAGGTCTGAGAAGGACTCTGAAGTTCAGAACTCAATACTTTATAGAGCAATATTATAGGGTAAATAGCTCAATCTATCTCTAAATGGTCATATCAAATTACCATACTCAGTCAGTACATAAATATGGGAAGGTTTTCTGCTGCCCGAGGATATGCAACCAACCACCAATTCTTAATTCTTTGGAAATCTATCCAGGTGGAAAGCTCTTTCAGAACAGTCCCTTGTTTTTCTCTCTTATACCTAAGTTCACAGGATTTGTGAAACTTTACAATTCTAAAGTTTTACGGATCTGAAGTACAATGTAGCTTAACCTCTTCTAATAATTGGCAGATCTAACTTTACATTTGTATCTGATGCTTTCTGAATGAATCCCAAGCCTTAAAAATGTAAATGCATTTTTCATTTCATATGTTAGTACATTTAAAAAATGTCATCTGTGAAGGACATATATCATAAGTACAAATTTCCATCATGTAAACAAATACATAAAAGGTTACTTGTAGTACACTTAAATCTCTGAGCCTTTTAAAGAATGTAAATAAAATTATTAGTGTTCTCTAAATTATATTAATTTGTGCTGACTTATTTTATTTTGAAAATATTACTCTAGCCTTGAGATTTTTATTTTTTATATCATGTAACTTAAGCAAGGTATATTTTGAAATATTTGTTTTGAATTCTTATTAACATTCCTTTATAGTTCTAGCAATCAGGCTTACTATTTATCAACAAAAGGACAGATTTTAACAAGGTGTTCATAAATGAATTGAATGAGATGACACTGATGTTATGTCATGTTGATATCATTTTGACATTTTTTTTAATTGTAGACACAGCCTTATTTTTTCCATCTTTCAATGGGAACTCTTATTTAGAACTGCCTTCTCCTACATCACTGTATGAGCCAAAATTTACTTCAGAGAATGAAAAAAACAGAATTGTTACTATCTACTTGACAGTGAAGACAACTACTTTAAATGGAACCCTCCTTTATAGTGAGTATCAATAATATTCAATAATATTGAATCTTGGTTTCTCTTTCAGACATTGATCTTAATGTGGCTCTACCAAGACTAGTTGGATCAGCGAATTATTTATTACAATGCTTTGAAAGCTTTGCTTTTTTAATACATGGTACATTACCAACAAGAAGCCATAGTTATTAATAGTTTGGATTTTCTGAGTTCTTTAATTTATGACTCAATCAATGAAACATGACTTCTAAAAGGGAATTCTGCCTTGACAAAGAAAAAATACAGCAGACTTGGGACTTCAACATATGTATATGGTTTTAAAACTCAAATGCTACAAATGATACAATTTATTTTCCAAATATAATTGCATGTTATGTTAAAATGAATTTTATTAGTTTTTTAGAGATGGGGAAATAGTTCTTAAAGATGGAGTCAAGAAGTTTTTAATAACTAAGATTTCTATAGTTGTTTTAGTAACTTCCATTTTCTAAAATGGGGACAGTTTGGTGACATAGTAGATAGAGCCTCAGCCCTGGAGTTAGGATTTAAGTTCAAATATGACCTCAGATACTTACTGGTTCCTAACTCTGGGAAAGTCACAACACTTTTTTCATTCCTCATCTGTAAAATGAGCTGGAGAAGGAAATGGCCAACCACACCAGTCAAAACCTTTGTCAAGAAAGCCCAAAAGGGATTACAAAGAGTCAGGCATGATTGACACATCTCAACAACAAAACAACAAAAATTTTCTAAAATTAAGCACTGTTTTTTCAATCCACTCACTATATTAGGCAACATAGTTAGTTGATAGAGTGCTCAATTTAGGGGAAACCCGTATTCTAATTCTGCCTTGGACTTTGGAGCAGTGTGACCCTGGACAAATCACTTTTCCTAATTTATAAAATGGGAACAATAATATTGCCTACCTTACAGTGTTGTGAGAATTAAATGAAATTTAAATATAAAGCATTTTGCAAACTTTAAAGTTTTATATAAACACTATATAAATTATATGTTTATATAAAATTATTTCTTGTTATATGATGTCATCATCTTTGATTCTTTATTATCTCTTAACCCACAATCCTTATTCAATCTATTGATGAGTACTGTCAATTCCACTTCTGTAATAGCTCTTAAACCCTATCTCTTCTCTCCCCTGATATTTTCACCACTCTGGTGCAGGTCCTCATCTCTTTACATTAGGAATGTGCTATAACTTAATGGTGGGATTGCCTGCCTCAAGTCTCCAATCTATTCTGCATTTAACCACTAATGTGGCTTTCCTAAAGCATGAGTCTTGGGACAGCTAGATGGTGCAATGGATAGAGCACCCTCCCTGGAATGAGGAGGTCCTAAAACATGAGTCTGACCAGATCAATCTCCCATCTTCTACTGATGGACCCCTATAACTCCCAGAAACAAATACAAAATCCTTTGGCACTGAAAACACTTCATTATTGACATCTCTTCTATCTTTCCTGTCTTCTTATACCTTATTCTCCAATATGAACTCTTCAATCCAATGACAATAATCTCCTCGATATTCCTCAAATAAGACACTCCATCTATCATCTGTGGATATTTTCTGTGACTGTCCAACATGCCTAGAATGCTCTCCCTCCTCATCTCTGCCTATTGGATTCCCTGGTTAATCCCAATTAAAATCCCATCTTCTACAGGAAATCTTTCCCAAACTCTCTTAATTTTAGTGCTTTCCCTTTCTTAATTATTTTCTCTGTATTTTATACATAACTTGTCCATATACATTTTTATATATTGTTGACTTATTGTCTTTCCCATTGGATTAAGAGCTTTTTTGAGAACAAGGACAGTCTTTTGTATCTTTTTGTAATCCCAGTTCTTAGCATAGTGGCTGGAACAGAGTAGACACAATAAACATTTACTTACTGATTCATAAAGAAGAACATATTTCAGATTTTCCTTATATTCTTGAGTATTATTTTCTATATTTCAATATGAGTTGTGTGGACCTCTGAGTTGATGGGCTTCCTTCTAGCTTTGCTAAGTACTACTATTGAACATGATGCAGTTGCACTTTCAAAACATGGCATATGTTTTATTCATATTTTTACTTTTGCCTTTTAATTTTAACAAAGTTCAAAACTAGTGTTATAATTTATGTATGACTTTGAGAGATGAAGTAAATATAAGGCAGCTCATTAATCCCAAACATCTTACTCTTTCAACAACTGTCCTGATTGTTTTGCTTAAAGAATACCTCATTCTGTACTTTCAAAATTGAATATAAGAATTTCATTGAGTATGACAATGTATGAAATGTCAAATTCACATGAAGTTTTAAAGATCAGAGTTGGTTTTTGTTTTGTTTTGTTTCTTTTGGTTTTTTGAACAAACTAAAGCTGAATTTTGTAATTCTTCCAGAAAGACACTTCATCCCCTGAATCTTTGCCAAGAAGTATTTGTTTACCTGAAGCAAAAGTTTCCAAATTTAAATGTTGACCCAGGTTGTCTAATCCCTTTATGCAAAATAATAATAATGCTTTATTACACCACTATGAAATGTGGAAGCAGCAGCTCATTTACAGGATAAAAAAAATCCCTATAGATTTTAACAAAAGCACAAATATAATTATTTTAAGTCAAAGTAAAATAGTTGTCTGACTCTCAGTCTTTTTATCTACATAAAATCAGTAGCAGTACCTTTGGGAGAAAGGTGTTTGTTCCAAGCAAAAACAGCTTGTGGCCAAAGAAACAACAATGCTCAGAGAATTCTTTTTGGCTGAGCCTGTTCTGGCTCACCTCTGCACCGCCACTCCCCTTAAAGGCTTTGGAAATTCATGTCAAGACAATCCATGCTATATCCAAGTTAGTATTCTTGTTTAAATAAATAAATACAAGCAGATGTATTCACTACATGGGGTGATTTTGCCTTTTATTTCCAAAGAAGAACAAAAGCTAGAGGACTATAGGACACTAAATCTGGAAAGACTCTTAGAAATCATCCATTCAACTTCATCATTTTATGATAGTAGAAATAGGGGCAAAGTTAAGTGACTTATCCAAGGTCATGGTATTGGAGATATAGAACTGTTAAGTACTTTAAAAGTCATTAGTCTATCTCCTATATTTTATAAATGACTTTACAGTCTAGATTGGGCTTCTTAAACTGAGGTCCTTAAACTTGTCATTCTTTGTAGTCTGATATGTGTTAATTTAATGTCTTAAAAACATTATTCTGAAAAGGAATATAGAAATCAATATATAAACATATATACATATATGTATACAAACATATATACAACCAGAAGGAGAGCTAGATGGCATACTATATAGACTGGTAATACTGGAGACAAGAGTACCTGAACTCAAATCTGGCTCATTTTTCCTCTTTTTGCCTTATTTTCCACTTCTACAAAATGGGGGGGGGGGAAGATGACAGCACTTGCCCCAAAGAGTTATTATGAGGATCAAGTAAATTAATATTTGTATTAAATCTAAATGCCTTAGTTTTGTGTGTGCTCCATAGTAGATACAATATGAATGCTAGCTATTATGATAATTCAGACTGCAAAGTTACACAAAAAAGCTAAAAACTCTGGCCTAGAAAGACACTTGTTCAAGGTCATAGAGTCTGACAATAAGAGTTAGAAGGGTTCTTAGCAGTCTTTAAAATTAATCACATCATTCTAAAATTAAGGAAACTGTGGTCCAGATGCCTTAAATAACTCACTGAAGGTTATACAAATATTAAGTTTCAGAATCCAGTATGTGAAGGTTACCTAAGACCAAATCCAGTACTCTTTTCAAATGTGTCAGCATGAAAACTAGAAAAATCTTTACAATTCCTAAACCAAAGCTTTTTCCTTTCCACATGGCCACCTTTCCAAAAATTATTTGGAAATAAATAGACATAATCATTGTGATTTTTTTTCTGTTGGTCATTCTATATGATTGTGATTATCAAAATGCAAAAGTATACAAGAAATTTCATGGCTTTTGACTGGAATAAAAACTTATATCCTCAAAGTATCTCTTCTTTTAGGAAAAAAAATTATAATTTAACAATTCATTCCCCATGATCAGACATCCTCCCAGCAGATTATTCCATAAGAATATAATCTTCATTTCCAGTATTTATCACCCTGATAAAATTTGTTTTGCCTTGCACCAGATGGACACAATGAATTTGTATTGCAATTAGGCCCCCATAGTTTAAAAAGTGGCCCTTAACTTGACTGAGGGGATCATTTTCCTTGTTTAAATCATTACATTATGTGTAAGGGCAATTAAAAGGCTGAGAAGAAATTAAACCAGATGTTTCCTTTATGTTTTGTTGGCCTTGGCATGATTTTTCATTCCTGAATATTTGTATTTTGTTTCTACAATACTTTAAGAGATAAGGCAATAGTATTATCAGACTGCTAAGCCAGTGTCAGCTTTGAAATATATTCCTCTTTCAAAACTGCAGATGTATGTTTTCCCTGTCTGCCTCTACAACTAATTGAAGTTGAAAAGGAATAAAAGACAGATGAAACTTGAGATCCTCATGGTGGTGGTTATAGAGGTAAAAAAAAATTCTCAGAAATGAGAGCTAAAAAAATACCCACTGTGGGAGGGGAAGTGGCATAAGAACCATAGTTGGGTTGAAAAGAATAGTCTTTTGTACTTGTCTCTGAACCAATTCTGAAATCTGGAACAAATTCAAAGAAGTTTCTAATAAAGCCAGAGAATAAGGATGAAACCTGGGAGGGAGGGAAAATACTTTAGGCACACTTAGAGAAAATGAACCCTCTTCCCCAAGCTACTCCAATCTGGAGGTTTTGTCGTGGGACATGTTACTATGGAGTTGGTTCCTCACAGTGTGGTTTCTTTGAAAAGAAATAAGCATACCCTGTGGAAGTAGATATCTTTGAGAATTTACAGCAGCCATTTGTCCAAGTCCCAGGAGGGAAATTGCACGAGCAATTCCAGTCTGAGGACATGATTCAGTAGCAGCTTTTAATACAAGAGAATGTTAGCATTTAAGTTGAAAGTGTGAGGCTCTTCCTCTGTATTTTGTCCAGATAGAAATTGGAAGCCCTAAACTTATTGGCTCTTCTCTTTACTTGGGAGAAGCTAGTGTGGCAGTTAGGAGAGGTGTTTGGGGAGAAGACATGAGATATGAGAGATATATTGCTTGCAGATAGTACTAGAGGAAAAGTTAAAATCCCAATAATAGCTGGCAGTTATGCAGGGTTTTTTTCTGTTATTTCAGTCATGTTCAGTTCTTAAAGACCTCATTTGGGGATTTTTTGGCAAAGATACTAAAATTGTTTGCCTTTTTTCTCTATTTTACATTTAAGGAAACTGAGGCAAGCAGGGTTAAGTGACTTACATAGGGTAACACAGTAAGTGTCTGAGGCCAGGTTTGAACTCAAAAAGATGAGTCTTCCTGACTCATATGGTATTGTATAGTATGGTATTGTATCTATCCAATAGATAATAAAGACCAGATAATAAAGAATACTTAATAGTGTTTTCAAATCTTTGGACAAAGGAAGTACAAGCTAAAATCCCTCCAAGTCTGGAACAGAGTTTTTCATATTCATGATATGTGCTTTCAAGATTTCCTGTTTCACTTGAGCAGTCTTGTCTTTAACTTAAAGTGGCATAGGAATAGCTCATTCTATAAAGTTTAATATGTAAATGCATGGATCTATCTTCCTAAACATTACAATTAGCTATAATTTGCTTAAGTAACATTTTTGACAACTGAAGATTTTGTGCTTTCTCTTAATTTTACTGATTGTTACTAATTTCCAGTTCTTTATTCAAGATGTCAAAACACATTTGGATATTTTAATCATTGAGATGTTTTAATATTTAATTTGAGAATTGCACAAATGTCTTTACAAAGTTTAAATTGTAAAATGAAGTATCCTTTGTGCTCTCTGACAAAGTTTTTGGATTGTGCTTTAATCTTTTCAAGTGTTAGTTTTCAAGAATTGTATAATAGAAAAAGCAATGAAAATCAGGAGACTAGTCCAGCTTCTGCCACTAGCTGTGTGACCTTGGAAAGTCCCTTTACCTCTACTGGTTTGAGCTTCCTCATCTGTAAAATGAAAGAAATGGACTAGATGATCTCTAAGGACACTTCTACCCCAAACCTTCCATGGTCGTAGAAAAATTCATTAAGTAAGATCTACATGAATACAAACCAATCAGCTAGAAAGGAAATGGGAAGGTCAAGGGAGGAAATAAACCAACTTGTAAGATTGATTTTTTTTCCATAAAAAAATTAATGTTTTGTCACCAATTTAAAATAGCAAGTCTCAGATTTTCCATTTCTCTATCTAACCCCATGCATACTTTGTTGTAATAGACAAGTCACTTAATCTTAGTCCCCTAGGCACTTAATAAATTATCATTTACAGAACAAATATTAAAATAGAGGAGTTTTTCCACAAAGAGTTTGCTGCACTGTTGAAATTATATATACATATACATATACTTTTTAAAGGAAAAAATGTAATAATTCCAATAACCTTTCCTGTCAGTTTACCTTTAGAGAATATTGTAGCACAAATTAAGCAGCAATAACAACTCTTTATTAAGTGCCTATCATATGCCTAGCAATGTACTACCAGATTAAGACACAAAGATAAACACTTTGAACTACTTAGAATCAAACAATTACGGAATTTTATAAATGAGAAGACTCTTAGCAATTATTTAATCCAACCCTTTCATTTTACAGGTGGAGAAAAGTAAGGCTAGGAAGATGAAGTGATACAGTCACTCCACTAGTTAAGTGAATGTTGGGATTCTGTAGAATTTTGTTATATAAATGCAAGACAATGCCAATTATTAGAATGGTTACTATTGAATTTATTATACATCTATATACCTATGTACATATATAAGCATTAGATACATATCTTTATATCTATGTATAAAATCAGTCTTATTACAGGAAAGAAAATATGGAGGTCCAAATTGAATTTTAAATTTGCTTGCTTTTTTTTCCATTTTTCATGTCATTTTTGAAAGTAACATTTAAGAATTATATGACAGTGTAGCTAAGGTTCACACTGGGATATTATTCTTCTAGTATCAGACTATCCATCCTTGTCATTGATTTCAGTGGTTGGATTTGCTCTAAAAATTATTCATTCTTGCATGATGCACTATACATCTTGGTTAATGTACATTATCAATCTTTGAGAGAGAGTTTCTAAATGGTTCAAAATACTTCAAAATTTCATATTTATGATGAATCAATTTAGTAGAACTTAATATTTGTTCCCATTAAATGTTTGTCTTATTCAATTTTACCAGTTGTTCTAGTTTTTTTGAAATATTTTTGTATCTGAATTATTTTAATGCAGTAGCTTAACTATTTCCTACAACTTCATGCCATCTTTTAAAGGAAATCATCTCTACCATTATCCCATGTTACACAGTACAAGGCCAAAGACATATCTCAATTCTAGTTCACGATTTCTCTCTCAAATTGTTACATAGCCATTTCCAAATCCATCTTGGGATATTATCATCTTACCTCTATGTTTTCAAGACACCATGAGAGACACTGTCAAATTCTTTACTAAAATATATTAGACTGGGTTCTACAATCTTATCTATTTCTACTATTCTAGGTACTTTTTCAAAAAAGAAAATTAAGTTTCTCTGACATAATCCAATATAGACGAAATCATGCTGGCTTTTGTTGATTTCCTTTTCAAATGCTTATAAATCATCTATTTAAAAACATGTAGAATCTTACTAGAAATATGTCAAATTTATTGACATCCTATATAAAATCTATAGTCTTTCATTTAAAATACCAATGCAACAAGAGTAGGAAGAGAAAATAGTTAAACCTATCCATGTTAAATAAATCCATTCTCAGATGGTGTTCCTTGAAGTTTACTGACTTCAAAGAATGGTTTTCAAATTCATCAAAAATTATGAAAAGATATTTCATATACTTGAATGCATTTTCCTATTGACTACCCCTATAAAAATGGAAGGGGAGAGAAGCACTGAAGATCATCCATTGGGGAATAGAAATATATACAGTTCAAATGAAAATGAATTTTTTCCTTGCCCTATTATCATTGGCAACTTGATATTTATTTACTAATGGGAGCTATCCTGAAAGTGAAGAACTCTTTTCTATGTGGCAGTAAGAATTAGAATCTCATTAAAAATAATTTTCATTTCATTTGATGAGTGTAAGCTCCATGAGGCAGAAACTTTCACTCTCATCTTTGCAACCCCAGTACCCAACATGTTGCTTTGGCAAATAGCAAGTACTTAATAGATGCTTTTGAATTATTTTATGACAATCTGTTTATATGTTTTCTTGATATATAAAGAAAGTCATCTTCTGGTTGCTTTTTTTGAGTGGGAAGAAAGACAATGTTGTGAAAAGGCAATTGTTGATTACTTATTTATAATCACATGCAACAGGTTTTGGTTAGAAAATGTAATTAATTGACTAAGCAGCCAATTAATTTCTGTTAATGAATTAGTGTCTGAATCATTCTGATATGCTGATGAAAGTGAAAGTAAAATCTGTTTTTTATTTCAAGCAAAATGCCGATTGAAACCATAGGATGATCAGCCAGCTGCTTAAATATTTATTTCAATTGACATCCTAAAATATTAAATAATATTGAAATAATAAGAGTGCATACAGATCACAGTGAATGGATATTGGTCAATGATGGTATTGAATTATGTGTCTTTAAAGCTGGTGAGAAGAATTTGGGGGAACCATTTCTTCACCTGTATCTTGTGGAAGGCATTCCTACAGTTGAGCTTGGATGCAGCAGCTCCCAGTGGATCTTGACTCTTTCTGCCAACCATAGCATCAGTAAAGATGTACTCCTACCTATAACACTAAGGTATGAAGAAATAAGTAGAAGTTATGAGAAATATCATGTCTAGTTACATTTCCCATATAAAATATTTGTTTTATGTGAATAAGTAAGTGAAATCTGTTGGAATCATTCCGTTCCACCATCAATGACCATTAAACAAACTCCTATGAGCCACTTTTTTCCCAACGTAGTACATAACAACAAAATGAATTTTAAAAATATCTTGATACTTGATTGGTTTATATTTTGAACAAACCAATATTAGTTTAAAATTATTCAGCTCCTTTGAAAGTTACCATTGATTAGTAATGGAAAATGCTGAATGATTTTTTTTATTAATACTTTTTATTTGCAAAATATATGTATGGGTAATTCCTAAACATTAACCCTTACAAAGCTTTCTGTTACAAATTTTCCCCCCTACTCCCCACCCCTCTCCTAGATGGCAGGATATCCACTACATGATAATTATGTTAGAATACTTAAGAAATTGAATATATGTATAGTTATTGCATCAGAAAATGCTGAATGATTAAGATGAAAACTTAAAGCAACAACACACTTCAAAGCAAAATAGCACATCATCTTATAGATAAAAAGTAGTATCCACTTTGTAGAGAAAATGAAAATATTAAATTCTGTTCCACATTAAGGATAAATGGACTTTGGAGCTTGCTGAGGATACTTAAGCAATCTATCTTTATATTGATATAAAGATAATGTTCAATAATATTAATATTTGAACTCAGAAGAGGCTGGCCTAGAAAGAAAGTTATTCATGGCGTTAAATATTTTAAAATATCACTGATCTTGAATACAAGAGGTCTGAGTTCAACACCTACCTCAAAAACTTACTGGTGATGTGCCTCTAATACCTTATTTAATCTCATAGAGCCTCTTTATTTCCTTTTCTGTAAAATTGGGCTGATACTACTTATGTTACTTAACTCAAAAGGTAGCTGTGAGGAAGGTGCTCCGTAAGTCCTATAAAACTATAACAACGAAAATTGTCATGATTTAATGATCATAACCATGTCTCGAGTTCATTAACCATTTCAAATTCCTTTATGGCATGAGATGGACATGTTAAATAGCTAGAGGGCTGTGAGTCTAATCTTGGATCTGCTTCCTCACTCAAGTCATTTTTGAAAAGGAAATGATTATTGCTTTCTTCATATTACTCTAAGTCATTGGGGAATGTGAATGAACACTTTTTTGTGTATTAGAAAGCATTATTAGAGGCACCCTGGCAGAGCGGATAAGATAACCAAGTTTGGATTCAGGGAGACCTAATTTCCTCATTTCTGGCACATACTAGTTGTTTGTGTGAGCAAATTATTTAATCTCTCAATACTCTCATACTCAATACTCTCTATGACTGTAGATTGCAAATCAAAATTCAGTCTTCTTTAGCAGAGAAAATATCTTGACTAGGTTTTGAAAAAGCAATAAAAGTACAAAGTAAGATACTCTCCCAAATGCTACAAATAATATTGGGGATGATGGCAATTTTGAGAATTTCTTTCAGTGATGACATCAGCAGTGAAAAGGTCATGTTTTAAAAGAAAAAATGTACCACATTTGAATGAATGCCTGTGTGTACAAAGACTAGAAAGGAAGCCATCGATTTTTTGTATATTTGGCAAAACGGGGCAGGTAAAATTAAACTCGAGCTCAAACTGACTTAGCACTATTTGTCATGCTCAGTGAGCAGCTGTTCCTTTTGAGAATGAGGTTTACAGGGCTACTCCTGACTCCCGATTTCCAAGATCAGTAATTACAAAGCATTTTTTTTATCACACATCCATCAGAAAAAAATGTTTGGGGACGCACTCCTAACATATTGTGTTTATTATTTATAAGCACATACCATTTATATACACTTATATAAGTAAATATATTATTTATAATCATATAACTCTTTTCTTAATCCAAAAATTAAAGAGAGTAAGGAGTAATTGGTGGAATGGATTCTTACTCATGGATCGTTTGTCCTAGAGCTCAAATTCTACCTTTCACAGGAACATGTTTTGTAGCCATAAAATGATGGTAGAGTTGTTATAGCATAAATGAGCAATGGAAGGATTTTTCCATTGGCCACCACTGCTGTCTGATAGTGGCTAGGCTATAACTACCATAAAAAATTAATGGCAAACACATGACCATAGGCAGGAGTAGTGTGGCAATATTGGGGATAAAAGGTAAAGGATAGATAGATGCATTTGTATTAAAGACAAATCTCACAGATCAGCTACTGCAGGGAGAGCAAATTTTAACCTACCTTACTACATTCCAAATAATTCATCATACTTATGTTATAATCATGCTTCAGGACCACCTCCCTTCCATGCATCCCTAAACTCCACTTTAGAGATCAAGCAATTAGAAGGTCTACAGCTAAGGAGGGCTCCCATTCATCTCTACTTTTTCTGAATGTGAGGCAGCTGTGTCTAAACAACTGTAGAGAGTAACTTATACAGATCAGCTAAACTTTCCCAAAGAATCCATCAATTTGTATGCAAACAGAATGGAGAAAAATGTATAAGTATACATGAGACTATGCTCAATTGCATCAGCAGAATTTTAAGAGGTTAAATGGGAATTGTTCTTAATACTTGAAAAATATTTAAAAGTAGTTTAGATATTTTTTCATTATTATTTTGCACAAAATATTCTCTGACTTTTATTAACATTAAATCTGAGTACATATTGTCATCTTCAATAAGATAAATTAACATTATGAAGTAACTATTTGGATTAGTTAATTCCATTGATAAAAATCCAACTGTCCTACATGCAGGCCTTTGCAATAATGTGATCCTGGAATAAGAAAAGAGGTGTACTGATAAATGTTTAACAATTAGCTCTTTGTGAAGTAAAAAAGCACATTAAGTTTAATCTGCATTATTAACATTTTTTCTTTCACTTTCTTAAATCTGCACAATCATCAAAACCATAAATTAGTCCCAGATTTATTGTTTTCTGAATTTTGAGATGCAATTTTTTTAATTTAAAACAAAATTTAAATTTACAAAAAAAAAACTCTTACAAAACTTTTATGAGATGCCTACAAAATACCCATGGATATTATTCACCTGGTATAGGGAGAAAGGGCTGAGCATGTAGTGTAAGACAGTAGAGGTTATAGGGCAAGGAGAATAGGGAATGTTAATAATAACTAGCTCATGGGACCTGTCTATACACCCCCAGTAATGTCAATCTTCCACCTCCAAAGAGTTTATCTATTCTTTTTTTGTAATCTATCTAGATTGGTCATGAGTGAGGGAAAATTCATGTCAAGCCATTTTATTAGATGATCTCAGACTGTGATTCAATTCAAATTCCATTTATTCATCTACCAGGATACTAGTTGTTTCTTGCAATCTTCTCGACCAGTTGTGACTTCATAGATCAAAACTCCCTTCTCTGGCCATGAATCCCTAGTATCTACTTACACTCTTACTAAAATGTAAATTCCTTGAAGTTAAGTATCTTCGTTTTTCATTTGTATCCACAGTACCCACCATATAGTATACATTAATAAATGCTTATTGATTGAATGATAATCAAATTTCATTTTAACTGGCTTGGATAAATCAGTAATTGTATTTTTAAAAATAAATTACTAATATATTTGCTATCCCTAACTCTACTCCAAGAAAAAACTGTTTCTCTATACTATTGTGCCTATGCTATACATTACTGTGTTCACTGTCAATTTCAAGGAATAATTTGGGCAATTTGTGAGGCCCTGTCTCCTTTTTTCTTTTGTGTGAATGTTTTTTTTTCTTTTTTCCTGAATATTTAGGTATTTCTGTGCCTTTATCTATTTTCCTATATTTATTTTCCTTTATTTCTTTCACTGTCTGATCCTTATGCCTTTCTTCTACTCCAAAATCCCTTTGTTTTACTCTCGTATCCTCCTTTTGTGTGTTTCTATTTTTTGTCCTTAATTTATTTCTAAAATGGTTAATGAGGAAAATTTTTATATTTCAGCCATATCTGATTTCTTTGTAGACTGATGATTTCAGTGGTATACAGGTACCGTCTCCATTGCCAATGGCAACCCTTCCCTTCTTTCTCATCCAGTATGATTATTTATCTTTTTATGAATAATTCAGAGGATCTACCAATAATAAATAATAAGTAAAAGCTTAATAAACAATAACCACCTAAAGTTGTTCTTATGTGTCCTTAAAGGATTTTTTCCCCTTCCCCTGCTCCAGCTTTAGAAAGAAAAATGTTTCTTCTCCTTTGTCTAGACTAGTGATACCAACTTTTTTTTTTTTTTGGTGCTATACTTCCATCAGTGACATGTTTTTGACCCCCTACCCCCAATCTGTATATAATTGTTTATGAATTACATAGAAGCATTACCGTATTAATAATTGTGTACATCTTGGACTGAACACAGAAAAAGTCCTAAAAAGTAAAAAAAAAAAAATGAAATATTTGAACCTAGAATCAATGGAAATCACTGGAGTTTACTGAATAGGAATCTGCCTTAGGAAAATAGGAAATTCACTTTGATGACTAGGTAGTTGATAGATTCCATGCAATCTTTTTATACATTTTTTGAAATAAAAGAGGAAAAAGAAAGAACTGCTCATGAGCCAAATGCAGCTGTGGATGTCTAGAAAAGTGGTCCTATTTGCAGAGAGGGGTTGGGAACTTCTATAGCATCAGGAGGATCAGAGTCGGAGAAGGCTGGAAGAATAAGGGTAGTTTTGAATGTCTTGGAGGGAAGTCCCACTATCTGCTTTTGCTGGAAGGACAGAATGGAGGCCATCTTTCCCTCTACTGATTGATTGATCCCAGCCTCTGGTCCAGGCAATCAGGAACAGTTTAATAGGAACTATCTTTGTGAACCTGAACAATTCCCTTATTCTTTCTGGGCCCCTGTTTCCTCATCTTTTAAATGAATGAGTTTAACTGGATCATCTCAAAGGTCCCAGTGTATCACTTTCTCAAATAATTTCAACACTTAATATCATATGCTTCAAAATAATGAAGAAATGATTCTCTTTCCAATGTTTTTTTACCAATGAAGAATAAATCATTTAGTATTTTCTGCTACTGCATTTTCATCTAAAAAAATGTTAGGCAGAACTTTAAAAAGCCATTAATGGTGATTGAGGTTAATTTAGTCAGGAGAAATAAGTTCTTCTCAAATGAAATGGGGCAGAGATCATAGTTCTACAAATAAATTACTATTCATACTCATGATCAGTTTTTCCTCTCCTTTTTCTTTTTTATTTCAACAAATGTATAAAGAAATTGCTTAGAAGGTTACTGGTTGTCACCAGGGTTGTTCTTTTTGCATAGCATTCAAAAAAGCAAAGTTTCTGTATCTTTTTTATCCCATATTTTCAAGTTTCTGGCACTTTTTGTTCCTTGGCATGACAAAAATAAATAAATGAATGAATGAATAAAACAATAACTCTGATTCTATCTGAGCTTTTGTTTCCTAAAAGAAACTGTATTTTACTTTAAGGTATCAGCAGAACTATCATAGACTCAGAAGTTGTAAGGTGGACTAATCTATTGCTTGTCAGGTGGTATCACAATTAAATAATGCTAAAAAGATGAGATTTTTTTTCTCTTAGAAGTCTTCAGGGGATCATGAAATCTCAGAACTTAAGAGTTAAAAGGGACCTCAGATATTTTGGCTAACCCCAAGCTGAATAGAATCATCTCTTTTATGTTTCTGACAAACAGTCCTTTAACTTTCACTTAAAGATCTTTACTAATAACATGCTTACCATCTCTTTAGATATTTTGTTGTCTTTAGCGATAAGAACTTAGAGCTGTAATTCTACTTGTATGAGGAACTGTCAAATGAGAAAACTCCCTGTCCCAATGCAGCTTACCACCTTCCTGGCAATTTACCCAAATGACTGAGGTATTAAATGATCTTACTGGGATCATACCTCTTTATTTGTTTTTTTTTTTAATCTTTCACCTTTTAAAAAACCTAGTCCCAATTTTCAGATGAAGAAATTGAAACCATTTCTAGTCATATGAAAAAATGCTCTAATCACTATTGATCAGAGAAATGCAAATTAAAACAACTTTGAGGTACTACTACATACTTCCCAGATTGGCTAAGATGACAGGAAAAGATAATGACGAATGTAGGAGGGCATGTGGGAAAACTAGTACACTAATACATTGTTGGTAGAGTTGTAAAGTGATCCAACCATTCTGGAGACCAATATGGTACTATTCCAAAAGGGCTATCAAACTGTTCATACCCTTTGATCCAGGAGTGTCTGTACTGAGTCTGTATCCTGAAGAGATCATAAAAAAGGGAAAAGAATCCATGTGTGCAAAAATGTTTGTAGCAGCCTTTTTTGTAGTGGAAAGGAACTAGAAACTGAGTGGATGCCCATCAGTTGGAGAATCGCTGAATAAATTATGGTATATGAATGTTAGGGAATATTATTGTTATATAAGAAAGGATCAGCAGGATGATTTCAGAAAGGCTTGGAAAGACTTACAGGAACCGATACTAAGTGAAGTGAGTAGAACTAAGAGAACATGGTATTTTCACCTTTTTGTTGTTGTTTGCTTACATTTTATTTTCTCTCTCTTTTTTTTTCCTTTTTGACCTATTTTTTCTTGTGCAGTATAATAATTGTGGAAATATATAGAGAATTGCACATGTTTAACATATATGGGATTACTTACTGTTTAAGTAAGGGAATGGGGGGAAGGAAAAGAGAAAAAAATTGAACATGTGGTTTTGAAAGGAGGAATATTGAAAACTATCTATGCATATGTTTTGAAAACAAAAAGCTTAAAAAAAACCTAGTTACAATTCACATTTAAGTTGTCAGCAAGCATTTATTAAGTGCTTTCTATATGCCGAATACTTTACTAAACATAGGGATACAAATACATTTGTAAACTGCTTTACATGAACTTAACCATAGTCCTATAAATATTACTATCCCTATGTTATAAATAAGAAAACTAAAGTTCAGAGTTTTAAGCCACTTGTCTGTGCTCACAGAGCTAGTGAATCTCAGTGACAAGATTCAAACCCAGGTCTCTCGAACTTCATCATATCTCTTTTTATTCTACCTGTGACTTGAATGCTGTTATTAATATATAACTGTAATGGTTATGAAGGTTTTCCTTTTATAATTTTAAAAAACCCAAATCTCTTCCTATGAGACAAAGTCTCATTTTTCTTCTACATGTCAGCCTTTTAAAAATTTAAAGACCATGATCTCTTTTATTATTTTTTATTAAAGCTTTTTATTTGTATAGCATATATATGGGTAGTTCCCTAACATTGATCTTTACAAAGCTTTCCATTACAAATTTTACCCCCAGTCCCCTCCCCTCCCCTAGATGGCAGGAAGTCCACTACATGTTAATAATGTTGAAATGCTTGAGAAGTTATGCAAGAAAAATCCTATCTACAAGAAAAAAAAAAAGAATCAGAGAAAGGCAACACAATGCAAGCAAATGTCAATAGAGACATGATCTCTTTTAGCAGACTGTTTCAATGTCAAGAAATTCTTCTGGCATATGGTTAAAAAAAATTCCAAGTATCTGATCCCAGAAGCTATATGTTAAGTATACAGACTGAAGGAATTACCATAGAATATTACTATCTTCCCTTCCCCTGCCATTGTTTCCTCTCACTACCTCATACCTGCCTACTGTCATTCTCTCTTCCTGTCTTTCTCTTTACTTTTCAAAGCAAAGTTAAGTGCCAGAACTAGGTAAGGACGAAAAGAAAACTGAAACAAGTCAAAGAGATTTCTGGGAACTGCAGTGTTAGAGGGAAGGCACACTCCAGAAATAATGAAGAATATTTCTAAGTCTATGTACAAGGTAGAAAACAGTCATGGGAGAAATTATTGCCCTATTTCATTTTCTGAAAAATTGTTCCAACCTTTGTCCAGAAAAAAGGAACTTATTTTGGTAAAAATGGTGATACACCTCACTTCATAAAATATAAAATAAAATTTGAACCTTATGCCCAAAGAGATTTAGACCAAGAAATAGAATACTGGCTATATGAGAGTGCTAACAAAAGAAACTGGAGACATTAAGTATTCTGGGGGCAAAATAAGTTATAGTAATTCAATAAACATTGATTTAAATCTATTGTATACAAAGAAATATGTTAGAAACAGGGAAAAGAAAACATAAAATATATGATCTACATCTTTATGAAGTTCACAATCTGGGAAAAAAACAGGTTTTTCAGGAAGAGGCTAGTAGATAAAGTAATAATGGGAGTCAGGAAGACTAGAGATAAAAATCCCATTTCAGATACTAACTGGGGCCCTTTAGGCAAGTCGCTGAATCTCTCTATGTTTCAGTTGTCTCATTGTAAAACAAAAGAGTTGTACCTTAGGTCTTTTAAGGTTCCTTCTGGCTTGAAATCTATAAGCCTATGATCCTTTGACTTAGAATTAAGATATGGATTCACATATTGTCTCTGTCATTTATGCATGACCATAAACAAGTCAACTTAATGCCTCTGAGCCTCTAGCAACCCTCTAAAATATTTGCTAAGTAAAGACTTTATGTTTGCTCACAGACAGACACTTTGGGGAAAATAATTAATAAACACATTTTTATTTTTCAAGATCCCAGGCTGACCTTGATAGAATTCTCTCTAGGAATACTGTTTCTCCACTGCCACTCTAACATCCATTTCCTCCATTTTAACTTGATGCTAAACTGCTCTAGTTAAAAAGAAGTAAAATACATTTATAAATAGGGAATAAGCATATGATTTCATTAGTATGGGAATTTCCCAAATAGGAAAACTCTACTAAAGCATGTTTCACTTCCTCTGAATCTTATAGTCCATTAGATTATGAATTTATTGAGGGCAGTGAGTTACTGTCTGTTGCCCTTTTTTTGCATCCCTGGTGTTTTATATTTGGTATATTGTAGTTACTTAATGAATATTTATGGATTAATTGATAGTTTTAAAGAGTTGCCTAGAACAATGAAAATTTTAGTGACTTGTTCAAGGTGACACAACCAAAAAGCATCAGAGAAATGACTTGAACTCATGTCTTCCTAACTTTGAAGCTGTCTCTCTATCCATTATATAGCAATAGATTGTTTTGTGGGAAGAAATACCATGGAGAAAATGGGTGGAGTGTTCCCTATGTTCAAGAAATAAGTTATGGAGACTACTAAAGGCTCTATTCTTTAATGATAGAAATTTTTCTTGCACATAGATAATATTACATTAACACAGGTTCTGAAGTTATAAGTTCTATTAAACCATATAATGATAAGAACATACTTCTTGAAACAAATGACATTTTTTGAAATCTTCTAAATCTTAAGATACTGATTTTTTAATAAGGCTATCATAACTATATGAAAATTGTAAACTTCTCATTCTAAAAAGGCCAAATAGCATCATTTTGTTCTTGCTTTCCATCTTTTTTACTTTATTTCTTAAAAGAGAAAGGCAAAGGAGAAAATAATATGAAGAATACAGATTTAACAACACTCTGTTTCACAGAACTACACACATAAGATACAAATATATACATAATTCAATTCAATTAATTTCAAAGTACATTCATTACAGGCCCTGTTTTATGCCAGGCACTGTGCCTGGCTCTGAGGATAAAAACTCAACTCGCAATAACTGGAGCAGGATGTGTTTGTTTTGTTAAGTGGATGACTTCAATGAGTATTTTTTTCCCATTTTGAGCAGAGTTCTGCACTGAGCCTGTGAAACACAAGTTTGTGAGTTGTTAAATATTCCCAAGGTTAGTGGAGATTTAATCAGGGGGGAACTTTAGCCTATGTTCTTATCACTACATGTATGGCCTTGAGCAAGTGGAAAGAGAAAGGGAAAGGAGCTCTCCTTAGATTCCTACTATGTCATCAGCCCTGTACTAAGTAAGCATTTTACAAATATTATTTCACATGATCCTCACAACAATCCTCTGAGGTAGATGCTTTTATTTTCACTATTTTACAATTTAGGAAATTAAGACAGACAGATTAAATGACTTATCCCAGATCATACACCAATAAGTGTCTGGGATCTGATTTTTACCTTAGGTTTCTTGACTCAGTCCTGACTTTATTATAAAGTCATTTTCTGACTTTATCCACTGTGCCAACTTCCTGCCTGAGTAACTTAACCTTTTATAGCATCAATGACTTCTTATGTAAAATAAAAGGCTTACAAAATTTAATCTCAATGGTTCTTTCTAGCTCTTAACATTCTATGAATCCATGATATTTTTTTTAAAATCTCTAGAGAAATAGCAAAGGGAAGCATGCTAGAGTGTGTAGCACTCATCCTAATGCATCCATCTGAGCATGTCACTCCTTTTCTCAAAACTCTTTACAATCTAACTCCATTCTACCTTTCAAGACTTCTATCATATTTTCCTCCTCAGTGCACTTTATATTCCAGCCAAGCCATCCAACTTGTTCCCTGAACTCTACATTCCATTTCCTATCTTTAATCCTTTGTATAGGTTGTGCATTATGCAAGGAATGAACTGCCTCTTCATTTTTACCCTTTCAAAGCCTCAGCTTCTATCTAGGCTTAGCTAGGTGTCATGGAGAGCTTATCTTGGACCTTACCTCCAAAAGTATTAGCAACTTCTCAATCAATCAACAAGAATTTTATTAATAATAATAATAAATCCAGACACTTTTAGTAAAATAAAAGCCACGTACTATACTAAGTTCTGAGGAAACAGAAGAAAAACAAATGAGCAAAATGGTCCCTCCTCTCAGGAAGTTTATGCTCTAATAAAGGGCAGAATATAGACATGTATACAAATATGCAAAACACACACAAAAAACATATACCTGAGCAGGGAAAACACTAGTAGCTGAGGGGACCATAAAGAACTGAACTCAGATCTTCTTGACTCCAGGCCCAACATTCTATCTACTTTGCCACTGAGTTGCTCTTTTATATTGATAGATATTGGACCTTTGTCTCTTTTGCTCATCTCCTCTTGTTTTTTACAGTATAAACATAAAAAATGGAATTGCTAGGTCAAAAGCGAAAAGGAAAAGCAAAAGCAAAAGCAAAAAGTTTAGTCACATTTCTTGTACAATTTGAATATATAGCATAGCTGGGTCAACTCATAGATTCTTCTATAGTATATTAGTAGCAGTATAGTAATAGAAGGTAGCATTTGAACTGAGTCTTAAAGGAAATTAATGATTTTCAAAACATGGAGGGGAAAAAGCAATGCATTCAAGGAAATAGCGTGGAAAGAATAGAGTGTCATGTATAAGGAACAGCAGCAAGACCAGTTTGTCAGGATTTTTGAGTGTGTGAGGGAGAATAATGTGTAATTAATTAACTTATCTTGTCCTACATAAATTATTTTCAATTTCCTTTATTTTTATATATTCTATTCCAAAGGAGCATGTAAACCCCTTGAGGGTAAAGACTGTTATTCTTGTGTTTTTGTATCCCAGAGCCTAGCACAGTTCCTTGAACATAGTAGACATTTAATGAATTCTTATCGAATTGAATTGACTCAGAAATTTAATAACTCTTTCTGAATAAAGCATAAGCAGTGTGATTGTGTTAGGGCTTAAACACAAATCTGATGGGACTTTTTAAATTTGAATTAAACTGTCAAGAAAATCAGTCATCCAGTCAGTTCAATTAATTTTTAATGGCATTCAACTCAATTAAAATAGTTGATGTAGTTGTGTCTATAGTAGGGATTTGTAGGTTTTTTTCTTTTTAGTTTTTGTTTTTCCCGCACTGGCATACAAAGCTGATTGTACTTTTTTCCCTTGGTTGACTTAGGAATTGGGTGAAAAAGTAAGAGCCTTCTAATACTGTACATGAAGACTTGGAGCCAAAAAATATGTGTTTGAATCTTGCTTCTCTTATTTACCACATGTGTGACATTGAGCACATCACTTATTTTTCTGGACCTCAGTCTCCCTATCTAAAAATGAGAAAATTGAACTGGATGACCCCTAATATTCCTTACAGTATATACATCTACAACCATATACCAAATTGAAGATATTCCAACTAAATAAATTTCATTTTTCTGGAACTATCTGCTTTGTTTAACTCTCTTAATAATCCTATACTTTCTGGAGATTATTAACTTTTGTGAGAGTCATAAATCTCTGACAGTGCCTATGGATCCCTTCTCAGAATGTTTTTACACGCAGAAAATAAAATATATAGGACTGCAAAGTGCTTAGAACAGAACCTGGCATATGCTGAATATTTAATAATTCCTTTTTTACTTTTGCCTGACATGAAATCAATTATATTTTTTCAAATATTTAACAATTATTATCAAAATATTTTAAAATAAAATTCACAAGTTAAAACCTCTACCATATGTAATTTTCTTCTCTGTCCTTTTGCTATACAATTCTTACCTAGTTTTCTTCCTACCTGTATCCTTGACTGATTCCACATCAGTTTCACACTTCTTAACTGGGTATTTCCCAGGGCTAATTTCTAATCCCCAAACTTTTATTTCTCCATACTTTTTCTTGGTAATGCCATCAGCTCCCTTGAGTTTATCATCCCTATGCCTGTATATCCACCCAGTGCCATTCTCTACCCTGAGCATTACCAATTACCTAGGACATCCACAGAGACATTTCAGATTTGATGTATCCAAAACAGAACTACTTATCTTTGCACTTAAACCCACTCCTTTTCCAAATTTCCCTATTTCTGTAGAAAGCATGAGTCTCTTAAAATTCTCTTAGGTTCCTAACCTTGATTTTATCCTTAACTCTTCAATTTCTCCCACTCCATATATCTCTTGGATGCCAAATTTGGCCATTTCTACATCATCTCCTGAATCTGGCACATTCTTTCTACTCACACATATATCATCTAACTATCCTCATCATCTCTTGTCTAGATTACTGTAACAACCTCCTAATTAGTCTATCATATTAAAGTCTTTCTTCAATTCAGTCCATTTTCTGATCTGCTGCAATAAGGGTTTTTCCTCAAGTTCATAACTGATCTACTCATTTACCCTTCTCAATAAACTTCAGTGATTTCCTATTATGTCAAGAATATTCACTCTTCACAAAATAAATAAGAAAGAAACTAGGGAGGTAAATCAATTGTTAGAAAAGTTAGGCATGATAGATCTTTGGAGAAAATTGAATGGAGACAGTAGGGAGTTTACTTTTTTCTCTGCGGTTCATGGAACTTATACAAAAATTGACCATGTGTTAGGGCATAAAAACCTCAAAGAATATTCACTCTTCTTTATATACTGATAGCCATCCAGTGCTTTATTGTATATTCTCCTCCTACATATTACAAAACAACTAACCTGCCATTTTCTGTGTTTTTCATGCATGATACTTACTGTCCCACATGTGTACTTTTGTACTAGCTGTCCCCTATACCTCAAATTCACTTCTTCATCTCTACCTCATGGAATCCATTTCTTCAATATACTGCATTGTACATAGTAATCACTTAGATTACTAATGTCTCTGTCTCAAACTGCCTTGTAATTAACTAATTTGTATATATTCATTTTTATTCTTCTTACATTTATTCTATGAATATATATATAAACTCTTTATAAGTTGGTATTGTTTCATTCATTGTATTGTGTAGATGTGTGTGATTCCCTCTCTTCTTCCCTATCTCTTTTCTCTCTCTCCTTCCTCCTTCCCTCCCTCCCTCTCTTTCTCCTTCCCTCCTTCCTTCTCTTCCTTCCCCCCCTCTGTCTTCTCTCTCTCTCTCTCTCTCTCTCTCTCTCTCTCTCTCTCTCTCTCTCTCTCTCTCTCTCTCTCTCTCTCTCTCTCTCTCTCTCTCTCTCTCTCTCTCTCTCTCTCTCTCTCTC
>JAJPUD010006530.1:38972-80364 GCA_023553655.1 Myrmecobius fasciatus
TCTCTCTCTCTCTCTCTCTCTCTCTCTCTCTCTCTCTCTCTCAGCTCCAAGTATTTCTTAGGCTGTCCCCTATTCCTGGAATGCTTTCCTTCCTCCTCTCCGCCACCTAGATTTCCTGCATTCTTTTGAATCCCAAATAAAGTCCTATCTTCCACAGAAAGCCTTTCCCAAATCCCTCTTCATTCTAATGCCTTCCCCCTGCTAATAATTTTCTATTTATCCTTTTTACTAGCTCATTTGTTCATATGTGTTTACTTGTTCTCACCATTAGATTTTGAGTTCCTTGAAGACTGATTTTTCTGTCTTTGTATTCCCAGTTCTTAGCACAGTGCCTGGCACATGGGAAGTGCTTAATAAATGTTTGTCAAATGACTGATATTAGGAAGGGCTGGTGTTTGCTCCACTCAACACTTCAAATCCTGGAAGCCATCACTCCATTTCAGAAACCTTGTTGACAATTAACATTGTAGAGGTCCTGCAAAGCCCACACTGACAGGTGGGACTGTTTCCACTGCTGATTCACTTGGTGCCTCAAAGCCTAAAGCAAGTAAAAATTAGGAGATTTCCTTTATTCTTATCATTTCAAGGTAACTTGTTCTTTGGGCAGTTCTCCAGTGTGTTGGAACAATTACATGTGACTGTGAATGTAGAATGTATTGGGATGCTATAGTATCCTTTCAACCAAGAGCTTCTTTCCCCCAGCAGTCAGTGCATGACCCTTTTATATCCTTTTTGAGCTGTAAGGGTATGGACCTCTGAGGAAAAACTTCCATGTCTGTATTGCCTCTATAATCCACTTATAAGCTGAATGGATTTGCATTTTGGAAAGCATTAAGAGTATAATGAAGGAATGCTGGCACTCTATAGAAGGCTAGGTTCTTAAGATTACTGCCAGAGACAGCAACTTCTGAATAACTTATGGTGACCTTGCTGAAGCTCAAGAATGGGGACAAGGATATTTCAGGGGTATAGAGTCCCAAGCCAGTCCTGAAAACAGCCTAAAAGAGTGCTGAAAAGAAATGGGATCTGTAAACAGTGACTGTGGCATTTTGCCAACAGAGCTCTGTTATTAGCACCATTCTCCTAATGGAGAAGATCAAGAAAGATTATGCTGAGAAAGTGTTTTGAACAATTGGATTACTGGAACAGGTTACCCAAAAAAGCTACAAATGTCCCTTCATTAGAGGTCGTTAGTGATAGATTTAGGAGACATCAGCAAGTCCTGTTTGGATTACTGGTATGAATTACTTGTGTGCTGTGACTGAGCAGGGCAAAATAACCTTCAAATCCCTCAAAGCCCTATCTCTCTCTGATCCCCAAATAAGTGTATTCTATCATTTTTAAGACAAGCACTTGACATTTTTGCAAAAGGCAACAGGAAGCAAATGAAGGCTTAAGGGCATGCTGTCAATGTAGCAGTTTGGGCAGAAAATCAAAGATTGATAGGACTAGAGAGGATGTCCAGAAGTCATTCAGGGAAAAGCCTCAAAGATGTATAAAGAGTTGAAAAATAAGTTCCATACAGAAGCGTTAAGGGAATTGATTGTATTTAAACTAGAAAGGGGTCATTTAATGATCATCTTTCAGAGAGACAGCCTGCTATAGCCATAAATGCAACAGAGTATGGTGGAAAGAACACTGAAACTGGAATCAGAAAAAGCTCTTTCTCCTCTATTAACTAGTGGTAGGATGTGATTTTGATCAAATGATTTAAATTCCTTGAGCTTCAATTTTCCCTTTTGCTAAATAGGGACAATGATACTGTACTGCCTATTTCTCAGAGTTGTTGCAAAGCTTTCATGGATGTGAGAGCTATTTGAAATCATAAAGAACTATTAAAAAATGTAACCTAATATTACTGTTTCCATATAAGAAAAAATCTCATATAAGAATATTTAATTAGTTAGCTTCCATTTCCATTGAAGAAAAAACAACATATGGGTTAAATATGCATCTAGAGATACTTTGATAAGAATGTTATGGTAATAAGAGCAGGATTTACAATCAGGCTACCTGCATCCAAATTCTGCATTGGCTACATAGTATCTGTGTGAACTTGTAAAATTAGAAGGTTGAACAAGATGTTCTCTAAGGTCCTCTCTAGCTCAAAAACTAGATCTCATGATAAAGTGACTGTAACTGTTGATGAAACATTGAAGAATTATCCTGAGAAAGGTAACTTTTTGCCTTATCTATCAAGATGGTATGAAGTAGAAGGAAGGCTATTTCTGGGTTTTATACAATCAAACCTCCTTGTTAATGGACCACATTGAGCCAATAAGTAATACAAAGACATGTAAAAGATAAAATTCTCTCATGAGGCTTTTGATCATGTAGGTCAACAGGTAAAGAGTTGTGGGATCACTACACACTGATTATTCAAGGGGCATTGTAAAGAACCTGACCTCCAGGAACCTAATTTCTTGTCTTGCATATGTATTGTTACATGACCCTGGACAAATCATTTAACCTTTCAGGGCTCAAGTTAATTTTCTGAGGCTATAGGCTATAAAGCAGGTGCTAAGTTTAATTGTTAAAGAGAAACTTCCTCATTAGTTATGTCCTGTCCCCATAAAATTATAGACCACATCCAAAAATAAACTGTATTAGTTACTATATTAGTTCCTGGAGAGAAGAATACAAAAGTTGAGATAAATAATCCCTGAACTCAAGACTAGACTATTTAAATATACCATGTATGAAGTCTGCTAGGATCTTTGGGAGCCTTTCTTTGCTAGTTGTCTCGACTAACTGGGAAGTACTATTAGTGAGTATAAACTATTGATGTTTTAAGCTTCTCTAGGGCTGTAGTGATGAAACTCATTAATTCTTACAACAAATATTTAATAAATGGACAAAGGAAGGCACTATTCTGGGTGTTAGGGATGCAAAAACTAAAATGAAACAATCTCTTCTCTCATACAACTAGTTTTACCAAAAAAAATGTAACAAAAATTAATAAATGAAGTATTTGAACAAAGAGAAAATGCTACAACCAGGTAGTTTCCCAAAGGAAGTTTTACCTAAACAAAGTCTTGAAGGAACCAAGATAGAATAAGAGGTAGAGATGAAAAAGGAGTGTATTCTAGGCATGGAAAATATATACATATGCATATAGGCTAGAAATTGGATGTTAATTTAGGGGAATAACGAATAGTTCAATTTGACTAAATCATAGTGTTTATGTAAAAAAGGGAGTAATAGAAACATTTTAACACGAATTTTCTTGTTGTCAAAGCATATAATTAGAAACAAAGGGATGTGTCAACTAGGGAATGACTGAAAAAAATTATGGCATAAGAAGATAATAAAATTATTTAACTGTGAAAAATTACAAAAGAGACAGATTCAGAAGGACCGATGAAAACATATATGAACTGATGGAGGGTGAAATGACCAGAACCAAGAGAATAATTTAACATTGGCTACAACTTAAAAGAATAAAACAGCTTTAAAAGGCTTAACAACAGTGATCAATATTCTGACAAACAACTTCAGAACACTGATGATGAAGCAGACTTCCTATATCTTTAGAAAAAAATCTGGGAAAAAGTACAAAATCAGACATGTATTTTCAGATACTTATTTCTTATAAGGGAGAAATCTGGGTTCTTCTTTAAGGTAATTATAGGAATAAGACGTAAGAGGAAAAAAAAATTTTTAAATAGACATAGAATGGTTATTTATTAAGATTTGTTAATAGGAACTGTGATAAGCACCACAGATACCAATACAAAGAAATGAGACAACCCCTGACTTGAAGGAACTTACATTTTAATGTGAGAAAATAACATATGAAAGGGAACTGGAAAGGCAGTTGAGAATAAATGTCCATAGCAAAGAGCAAGTGGGGAAGTAAGCATGGAGTCTGGGTTGAAACAAGATAAAGCAAAAGCTCACCTTTTGAATTTGGGTAATGCAGAGGAATACAAAGTCCAATATTCTAGTGGAGAAGTGGATATAGAGTTCCATGTAGATAATGCATAACATGTAGTTGACTAGAAAAAGAAAAAAAAAACAGAGTAATAATGAAACATTTTTGAAAAATAATAAAAAGACTGAACAAGGAAGTTCTTGAAGGCAAAGATAAACAGGATAATTTTGAAATGACAATATTAAATTATATATTTAAAAAGTAAACTGCATGTAATTGTTATTCATCCTCTTTTCATTTTTTGTAAATAGGAATAACTACATTTGTTAATTTCCAACCTATATTAAATTCATAATAAAAAATAAAGTTTTAAATTAAGAAAGTAATGTAAAATATGAAGGGAGAGTTAGATAAGTCCTTTAAAAATATTGAATGTATTTTGAAGCAGTTAAAATTATATCCATTTGGAGTTAGGAAGAGACATTAGAACTAAACCTTGAAAAACAAATAGAATTTCAACTAATAGAAAGAGGAAGAGAGTTTTCGTGGAAGAAATAATTATATGAACAAAGTTCCAGACTCAAGAATGCATGTTTAGGGAATTAAAAGTAATCTATTTTGGCTGGATTGAAGAATATCTGTAGGGAATAGTGAGAGATGAAACTGAAAAGTTAGATGGTAATAAGTATGTAGAGGACTTTGAATGCCAGGCTAAGACATCTGGATTTCATTTATTAAATATTATGATTCTGTAAAAGCATACAGGATGATAGGGAACATATTCATTTTATTCCCTCCTTATTTCTTGGATCAAAACTTCATATACAGTATGTTTTTAATAACTTTTTGTTTATTAAATATGATTAGAGCTGTGTTTTAGAGTACTTAATGTAGCACATGACATATACAATATGGAGAGGCCAGAGATAGAACCTTTAATTATATATTTCAATAATTCAGACAAGGGATTATGAGTACCAATTGAATTTGCATCGATAGTAATGGAAATAAAAAGCAGGAAATGGTTAGAGGATAAAATAGAGACAGATGGAAAAGATGTTGCCACTGATTGAATATTTAGGTGAGAAAAAGGGAGAGGACAAAAAGGACACTGAAATTTCAGTCCTGAATAACTGGAAAAATAATAGTTTTATTAACAGAAATTAATTTTTTTTAAAAAAGAGAGAAATTAGTTGTTGGGAAAAGTATTGTAGAATCATAGAATTTTAGAATGAAAAAGGAACTCAATCAATCTAGTCCAACTCATACTGGAAATATAATCCCTACTACTACATATCCAGCATTAGGGAAGTTAAGTAGGAGCACAGTGGATTAGGATACCAGGTCTGGAGTAAAGAAGATGTATTTTCCTGAATTCGAATCTGGTCTCAGACACTTACTAGCTATGTGCCCCTGGG
The DNA here is from genome assembly GCA_023553655.1 of Myrmecobius fasciatus. NCBI lineage: Eukaryota > Metazoa > Chordata > Mammalia > Dasyuromorphia > Myrmecobiidae > Myrmecobius > Myrmecobius fasciatus. The sequence continues at coordinate 44,265 of JAJPUD010006530.1, forward strand.
TAAGTCACTTAATCCAGTTTGCCTTAGTTTTCTCATCTATAAAAATGAGCTGGAAAAGAAAAAGGCAAACCACTCCATGGCAATAACTTAATGACAGAAAATTACCAATGACATGCTAGTAATTTTTCATATCAGCATCTTTATTCAGTAAAAACAACTAGTTTAGAACAAAAGTAAAAATAATAACCAAATGAAAAGAAAAAGTTAGAAGAAATTATTAGGAGGAACAATCATAACAGTTAAACCTTAACTTATATAAAGAAATTGTTGACTGAAAAATCAGAGATGGATGAAAAGAAAGACATTGATTTAGATTGTTAGAAATTTCTTGAAGAAACTTAGCTGATATAAATATTGTTGTTATGCAGTTGTACAGTTTCATCAAACTCATTGTAACCCCATGTAACCCCATAGCACACCAGGCTCTTTTAATCCTCCATTGTCTCTCAAGTCTGTCCAAATTCATGTTTGTTTTTTCTGTTGCACTGCCTATCCATCTCATCCTCTGCCATCCTCTAAAGATCTTAGATGACAATTCAATAAATAAATCCTTGACTTTTTTTGGTGAGGTTTCTATCTCATAGCAATCTATTTAAAGTTCAAGCTCATATGCAGAATATTACATAAGAAGATAACAGAATAAAATGTATTACCTCAAAGCTGGGGAAATAAACTGAACAAAAACAACAGCAACAAACCCTGTAAAATATTTCCTGTGAAACCAGACTACAATATACATACATATATATATCTGAGGCATCTGGCAGTATAATGACTAAAGCACAATATCTGCAACCGGAAAGATCTAGGTTAAAACCTCGTCTCAGACATTTACTAACTCTGAGATCCTGGGAAAGTCAATTAATCTCTCTTTTCTTCAGTTTTCTCAACTATAAAATTGGAATAATAATAACATGTACTTGTCAGGATTGTTGTGTGGATCAAATGAAATAATATTGGTAACAAGTATTTAGCTTAAGGCCTAGCTCATGTTGGATAGTATATAAATTTTTATTCCCTTTTCTTCTCTTTCCCTCCCCCTTTGGAGATGAATGAAAAAAAAATGTTGGATGTAAAATTATTTTTGAGATCTATGAGGAAACTAAATGATATTTTACAAAATCACACAATTTCAGATTTGGAAGGGCCCTTTCAGGTTACAAAATAAAGAAGATGAGAAAGTTTGTGAGACTAGATGTTCTTAATTATACAAAGAAGAAACATGCTAGAGGCACTTAAGGAACTGTTTTTAAGATATATCAAAGAGTTAAAATTTGCCAAAGAAGGAGGAAATATCATGGATGGATTATTACCTCTGAAAAGGGATAAAGGAGTCATCAGCTACTATCCATCAATATGCATTTCTCAATTCTTTTTCCAAAATTCTTTATATAAATGATCTGCTCATATATCAGGGATTTCATTAATGAAAATATGAAGAGAGAAAGGGCAGGCCTTTGAAGATGACTTTCTTCAGCAGATCACATCTTCACCTTTGCAAAACTGAATGAAAGGTATAGAGAATATAAAATCCCCTTGAGCATATTCTTTGTTGCCTATAAAGAACTATTTGAATTGGATGAGCAAAGCACAGCCTTAAAGACTCTTATACAAAAAGGTATCTCCCTTGCATATGTTAAGATTAGGCAAGATTCTTCTTTTACTATATCCCCAAAGGTAACATTATTGAATGATTCTCTCAGTATCAGTATCAAGTGAAATTAAAACAAGGAGAAGCCTCCTCACCAAATTTATTCAAGAGGACATATCTTAGTCAAATCTATTTGCCTAGAATGGATACTCTTCTCCTTGAAATCCAAATAGTATTCCCTGTAAATAATGGGGCAGCATAAATTTTTTATATGTATATATATATATATATATATATATATATATAATATATATTATATAACATAATATAAAAGATGATATATATGTTCATTTCATTGAACCACAGTTCTCAAAATGTGGTCTAGAGAATCCTGGGGGGGGGTCTCTGAAAGCCTTTCAGAGAGTCTACAAATTCAAAATTAGTTTTTTTTTATTTCTAATATGGTAAATATCTGTAAACAATCCACATAAACAAAAATTCTTTGGATAGATCCTCAATAATATAAAGTATAAATAGTATAAAGATACTAAGAACAAAAGTTTGAGTATCACTGTTTTAAAGACCTTCATCAGGGGCATCTAGGTGGCACAGTGGATAGAGCACCAGCCCTGAAGTCAGGAGGACCTGAGTTCAAATCTGGTCTCAGACACTTAACATTCCCTAGCTGTGTGACCCTGGGCAAGTCACTTAACCCCAATTGCCTCAGCAAAAAAAAAAAAAAAAAAAAAAAACCTCATCAGTGAAACCCACAACCACTTGAATTTATGTAGGATAAAATAATACATATTGCCTACATTATAACATTCATTTGGATGGGCAGCCTTCCTTGATTCGGTTTATTCTTTGGTACATATGTCTTGAACAAACTCTATAGATGAACAATGAACTGGACACAGAATTGAAGAGGAGGGGAAAACCAGGCCTGGTTGCCCTGGGAAATCATGCTACCCTGTCCAAGACCCATTTTTTGATATGAATCTTCTCTTGTTAATGTTTTTGGCATTCAGGCATAGAATATCATGGTTTCAAAAAATCAAAGTTGTAGATAATTAAAGGGGCAATGGAAAAAACACATGATGAGTTCTTACTTTTATAGTACAAGTTAATTGACTAGTAAGTGGATTGCAGTCAGTATTTAATGAACAGTAACCTACATTTTAGCAAGGGATAAAAGATTGAGTGAAGAATATGTGCTGCTCTAAATTGACATATTCCCAGTTAAAAATTACATCTTGCTAATAAATTACAATGGTGCTTGTAGATTCTGCCTCATTTTCTCCTCCATCCATTAGTTTTCCCCAATTGCTTACATTTACACTACTGTGGGGAATCTAAAGGCTTATAATCTAGGCTTAAGACAGAGAAACTGTCATTAAAGCCTTTAATATTATTCATGAAAATATTTAGATTCTAAGCATCAAAGGGCTCTCTATTCTTGCCCAGGTACAGAAGTAGCTATTACTCCCTATATAATCTTGAACAAATCACTTAAATATTTGTAGCCCCATTTTTTTCACATATAGAATGAGAAAAATTGTATTAGATTAGATATTTTCTAAAGTCCTAACCCTTCTCAAGCTCTGATTCTATAATCCTCTAAACTTCTATTAGTCTTTTGTCTCCACTTATACTACACAGATTGAAATTCATAGGCAAAAACTATGGTTACAGTCCAACTCCCCTCATTCCTCATGCTCATTGAATGCTTGTTAAATGAATGACTTTATCTTTTTTTTAAAAAAATTATCTTTTTTGTGTCAAATGACACAAGAAGGAATTTTTTTCTTAAGTATTATAAACAAAATTGCTATGTAACAGGAACTAGATAGCCCCTTATCTCTCAGAATTTAGTGTCTACCCCACTCTCCAGATGTGAGAAGTTTTAGCAATAAAACAGACAATGGAACTTCAAAATATTAAGCTTCATATGCCAGTCTACTTGTCAAGGAATAACTTCTTTTAAGCCACATAACATTCAATACTTATTGACTACTTAAAAGTAGAATCTTCCTCACAACTTTTTATCTGGAATACTTAATTTTTAAAATGTTATAGAATCTATCTTTTATTAAAATGACTTCTGAGGAACATATCTGATTTATAATAAATAGATATTTGCAAATTATTATAGCTGGAAGGAATCTTAGAAATCACTTAATCTAGAATTTTCATTTTCTAAATGAGGAAACTGTGACCAAGAGAGGTGACAAAGTCTTCCCACCATCACACAGCTATAATTAGTGACAGTTAGAATTTTAACCCAGGTCAGTAGGATAAGACCAACCAGAAGGGAGCATGTCATTAAATCATGAAAATGCTTATATTCATATTCACAAGTCCTAAGTTAACCTGTAGTAAATTTATAGAAAACTTGGCAAGTAGATGTTATACTATGGCTTTTCATTCTTTATTATCTTTGTTTAGTTTGCAAAGGAATCTGTATTTATGTAAGAACACTTGAATCTCTGGTCCTTTACAGATAGAGTTAAGGTAGTAAAAACAGAAGAGATGACCAAAACTCATCAAATCAAAGTGAATTTTGTGGTCAAATATAATTTTTGAATGTCTAATATTATTAAAGAGAAGCAGTTTGCATAGAAGATGGAGAACTAGTCATTAAATCAAAAAGACATGAATTCACAACCTCCTTCTAATACAAACTAGCCCCTTGAAATATCAATTAACCTCTCAGTGTTTCAAAACCACTCAGAGTTTGAGTTTCAGAGAACTTACTGATCTTCACTGGTAAAGAGTATTCACTCTTTGGGAACTGGTTCTATCAATTAAATCATAGTCTGAGTTCAAAAGAATAATGATTTTAGAAAATTATTTTTAAGAATAGTATATTATTTAATATAATAATATATAATAATAATAATATATATAGTATAATTCAAGGGGTCCCTCTACCCAAAAATATTATGACTGAAATTCTACCATCAAAAATTCATTCTTAGCAATGAATAAAATCATATTCTGATTCCAAAAAAAAAAAGAAAAGGCACATTAAGCTAAATGTAATTCATTCACACTTTGGAATGAATTGGCCTAACCAGTTGTGTTCCTGTTTTATAACTAGAAGACACCAGCTCTTTTTTTCCCCCTCCTGAGGCAATTGGGGTTAAGTGACTTGCCCAAGGTCATACAAAGCTGGTGCTCTATCCATTGTACCAACTAGCTGCCCCTGAGACCAGCTCTTCTGAGAGAGTATTAACTTTGATAGGGGCAGGTAAAGAACATAAACTTAAGGGTAGAAATATAGTTCACTTTCCAGAAATGCACACAATCTCTGCAATGTTAGAGGCTTTGTAATTGTCAAGAGGGTAGAATGAGAAAATAGGGTGCCATTAGATCAGAAAATCTAATAAAAAGTGGTAAGCAGAAAGATAAAAAAGCACTTCTTATATGACTGTGAAAAAATATTTATCTTTTTATGACTGTGAAAAAAAATATTTATTTTTTTATCTCTGTGTTAATTACCAAGGTTCCATTGGTATCAGGACAGGGAAGGTAGGGAATGACAAAAAAAAAATTGGAGTCTAAAGAGTTCTCTAAAAAGATCTACTAAATTTTACAGAAGAGAAGGATTCTGGAAGAAGCAAGCCTAGCTGAAATAGCAAGCCCAGAAGGAAAGACAGGATATAGCTTTTGCCAGTAAATCAAACTACCATCAGCATGTCCCTTCAGAACCTGATATAGCTAAAGACAATGAATCCAAGATCCCTGAGAATAGCACTTAACCACAGATCAACAATCCTGTTTCAGACCTGGTTCCCTACCCTCATAGAGAAGGGTTCAGCTTTCTATCACCAACATGAGTCATTGACCAAATGGTACAGGTGGGCAGATAAGCCAAATAGCCTTGGGAAGAATACTGCTCCAAGACCAGTGGTGCTGGTTTTCAGCTAAAATCTTGCAACCCCTATACAAAGAAGAAATGTCCATGAATTTGCAACCTGGTAACTGTAAGTGCAGAGGTTGAAGTCTTTGCCTCCTTAGTACTCACAGCTACTAAAGATCAAGAAAAGAATATTCTTATCATCAAATTTCTTGGCATAGTTATAGTTAATATAAAAGACAAATATGTTTTTATCAATGGAAATATTGTTTAAAAGATGCATTAACATCTTTGTCACTGAGTCCTAATGACCACAGGACCTTTTCATAAGATTTGCTGCTGAAACTCCATATAGTATTGTCCTTCCTCCCAACTCCTCCATCAGAATGTGAGTTCCTTGAGAACAAGGACTTTTCTATATGTAGCAGGGAAATCTAAGCTAAGTACAGAATAAAACACTGGATTTGAAGTTATGAAGACAAGATTTCAAATCTTGACTCAAGACACTAGCCACATGACCCTGAGAACACTTGTTTTCGTAGCCTTGATTTCCATATCTGTAAAGTAGGATTAAATAATAGCACCTATCTCTTGGAGATGTCGTGAAGACATGATAACACATTTAAAGAACTTTAAAGACCTTAAAATGTCAGATATATATTAGCTATTTTATTAACATTTCCAGCATTTACCATAATGCTTTGTACATAGTAAGTACTTATTAATTGATTTTTCATTCATTCAGCTCAGCCATGAATAATAGCAAGAAGTCCAAATAAATGAGTAAAGTATCAGAGATATTAAGTGGGACATTACAAGTCAACATCTATATCAGAAGTTGTTATCATGATGGGATAAGCAATGGCATTCCAGATAGGACATTGAACATGTTGGTGCTTGGGAGATTTGACAATGGTAACATATACCCAATCATAGGAACTCAGAATCAGAGAATGACTTGTGGTTCCTAGTCAAGACTAAACTGACAGGACCAAGACAAGACAAAGACCTGAGAAAAGTATAAAGACCTGAGAAAAGTATAAAGGCAAGAATTCAAGCAGGATTCAGTTACTGAAACTTTTTAGGCAACAATTCCATAGGTATCAATTCAGCATTCAGGCTATTCACTTATCATCTTTTGTTCTCTTTACTGAACAGACAATAATTATTTCCAGAAATTATTTTGGGAGGGTAATATTTTATTCAACTCATACATTCAAGTCATCATTACTAATATGTTGCAATCTATTTAGACCCAAAATGTTTTTCTCCTTAATCCTTTATTTCATGGGCAATTTTGGTCCTTTGAAAATTGTTGAGTGTTTATAGCATAAAATATTATTGAGTTAATTATAAGATATGGCATGTATGGGCTAATTACATAAGTGCCCCTCCCAAAAAAAAAGACTCCATAACTCCTTGAAAAGAAATAAGACCATATCCCTTATTAAGACTTTCTAGACTTTCTAAGTTCCAACCCCAAACTATTTCCTACTTTATTGTCCTGCTTTATGAATTCTATCTTCCAACCAAATTAAAATATTAACACTCCTGTAAACACATTCCAGAATCTCCATTATATTGTTTATTAACTCCCCTTTATCCTAGGCCTTTTCTTCCAATATTCCTGGCATCATCTGACACCCCTTCAGAGATAATCCATCCATGGTCACTCTCTCCAATACTAGATTGCCTTCTTTTATATCTTAGAAAACACAGGACCAAGAGTAGGAGTAAACACACTTCTTGATTTTCCTTGCCACTTGTAGAACTTTGTTTTGTCCTAGTCACTTAGGAACCTCACCTCCTTTGAAATTTATTTCACTCAAATGTTTATTGCTATTTAGATTCTAGTAGCAATTATTTACTCTCTGGACATCAAGTTATACTGTACCCTTTCTTCTTATAGAATTCAGGATCTGACTCAGACTTCCCCTCAAAATAACTCCTGCTCTTGGAGAAATTGATATTCATATTGATATCCCCTATAGTTCCCAGGTCATCTTCATTCTCAATTCCCATGACCTACAAATTTATCATCATGCTAAAAGGATGGCCATACCTTTGATTCATAAGTATTCCATGATCAAGTACTTTTAAATTCTCCTTGCAGAACATTTATGTCATTACCCTAAATCTCATAATCTCAAGTCCCTCTATCCTTATGCTATCCTAGGTCACTACCCCTACGGTGGATTCCCTTTTATCCCTTTGAAAACTTTACACTGTGGTAAACCATTTCATCTTTGTTGTTCTCTAATCCCTTCTTCTTGTCATATCATGACTCACGCCTTGCCAGTCTCCATATATCTAGATTATTCTCATCACTGCCTTCTCTATTTTTTCATGCTATTGAATGATCATAGAGGAAGCCACACTATCCTACTAACTAGATCCAGGAAAATTACATTATATAATCTCTCTGGGACTTTGCTGCAGCAATTCAACTTTTTACTTTTCCATAATTGACTCTGGATTTTTTTCTTCTGGATTTTCATGAAATTGCTCTCTTCCCTGTCTGAGCTTTTCTTCTCAGTATCCTTTGATGTATCATCATTTTCCCCCATTCCATTTATATGGAAAAACTCCAGAGCTTTGTCCTGGATGCTATTGACTCTGCTCTTTTTCTCTCCATGATTTCTTCTATTCCTATTCATTTAATTATCATTTCTATGAAAAATATTCCTAGGTCTCTATACCAATTCCTATCTTCTCTCCTTTGCTCCATTACCTGTTTACAATATATATTAAACTGATATCACATAAGCATTACAAACTTGTCATGTCTAACTAGAATTCATTACCTATATCCCTAACAACACATCCCCATTCCAAATTTTCCTATTGCTATTAAGGTTACCATTTTAGAGGGGGTGGAGCCAAGATGGTGAATTGCAAACAGCATTCTCTGTGAGCTCCTGAGACCTTCCCTCAGACCCAGACAAATTGAGCCTCCGAACTGGTTCTGGAGTGAGGGCTCCACCAAACACTTGGACTACAACACACTTCTATCAAAAATCTACTTTGAAAGAACTCCGGAGAAGGTCAGTTTTAGACGGGCAGGGGATAGAGCAACTCCCAGCGCTCAGATGCCAGAGCGCAGCAGGGCTGCAAGTCTGGGGCTGGGACAGAGCAGAGGATTTTAGGCTGCCAGGAAGTCCCTGGGAGATGCTTGGGCCACTTTGCTCTGCTTGCAGGCAGGTGCTTTGGCAGATCTGCCTTCGGTAAAGGGTGGATTGAGAGCATCTGAAAGTATGGTCCTAGTGAGGATCTAGCCGAGCAGCCCCAGAGCAGAAGTCAACTCGGCAAACTGCCCCAGGGCAAATTGAAACAGCAGCAGTATTCCCTGCTGGTGACTGATACCTCAGCTCAAAAACATGAGCAAGAGGCAGAAGAGAGCTCTCACCATAGACAGCTTTTATGGAGAGAAAGTAGGGCAGACGCCAGATCCTGAGATTCTGAAAACAATCCCAGAGGAAGTCACAAAGGCGGACATGAGCTGGTCACCTCTTCAGAAGGCTTTCCTGGAAGATTGCATAAAGAATCTCAAAAGAGAGTTAGAAGAAGAATGGGGAAATAAATTGAGATCAGTGCAAGAAGAAAATATCGCCCTGCAACAGAGATGTGAAAAAATGGAAAACAAGTCTGGTGAATTGGAAAAAGACAACAATTCACCGAAAAACAAAATTGGTGAATTGGAAAAAGTCACCAACTCACTGAAAAATAAAATTGGCAAAATGGAAAAAGAATGCAATGAACCAAAAAATTCAATTGGCCAATTACAAAAGGAGCTAAAAAAGATAACTGAAGGAAATAATACCTTAAAAATTAAAATTGAACAAATAGAAATGAATGACTCAATAAGAATTCAAGAATCAGTCAAACAAAAACAAAAAAAATGAAAAAATAGAAGAAAATATGAAATATCTCCTAGGAAAAACAACTGACTTGGAAAACAGATCCAGGAGAGACAATCTAAGGATTATTGGACTCCCTGAAAGCCACGATGAAAAAAAGAACCTTGATGCTATCTTCCAGGAAATCATGAAAGAGAATTGCCCTGATGTTTTAGAATCAGAAGGCAAAATTGGCATTGAAAGAATTCACCAATCACCTCCTGAAAGAGACCCCAAAACTAAAACCCCAAGGAATATTGTGGCCAAATTTCAGGACTATCGCACCAAGGAAAAGATATTGCAAGCAGCTAGGAAAAAACAGTTCAAATACTGAGGAACTGTCATTAGAATTATACAAGATCTGTCAGATTCCACATTAAAGGATCAAAGGGCCTGCAATCAGATATTCCGAAAGGCAAAGGAACTTGGATTACAGCCAAGAATAAGCTATCCAGCTAGAATGAGCATTATCTTCCAAGGAAGAAGCTGGTCATTCAATGATACAGAAGAATTTCACCTATTTCTAATAAGACCAGATCTGAACAAAAAATTTGACCTCCAAACATGGAACTCTAGAGAAGCATGAAAAGGTAAAAAGGAAAGAACTCTTGAGAACTATATCTCTACTTATGGGTATCCTTAAAGAATGGGGGCATAATTTGATTTTACTTTGATAATAATGGAAAAGAAATTAGAGGTGGAAGGGATATCATACTGTAAAAAAAAGGGGGGAAGGAGGTAAATAAAATTTAAAAAGGAGGTAAAATAAGGCAAAGTCTCATGAAGAGACATAGAAAATCTAATATAATTGAGGGAAAAAAGGGAGGGCGATGAGTATTGTGTAAATCTTACTCTCATTAGAATGGGTTCTAAAAGAGTATATCAGACACATTTGGTTTCAAACAAAAACTTGGCCCTCCTTATAGGGAAGTAGGAGGGAAAGGAGGAAAAGAAAGGGATAAACTAATAGAAGGATTAGGGGAAAGGTATAAAAAAGAGGGAGGGTTCTAAAGGGGGAGGACTGTTAGAGAAAGGTGGTCATCAAAAACAAAATACTGGGGAAGGTGGAAGGGATTAAGGGAAAAGGGAAGAGAAAAATATAACTTTGGGTAAATAAGATGGCAGGAAATATAGATATAATTATTTTAACTGTGAATGTGATTGGGATGAACTCTTCCATAAAATGGAAGCAGACAGCAGATTGGATTAAAAGCCAGAATCCTACAATATGTTGTTTACAAGAAACACATCTAAAACATAGAGATACATACAGAGTGAAGGTAAAGGGCTGGAGCAGAATCTTTTATGCTTCAGGTGAAAAAGCAGGGGTAGCAATCCTGATCTCAGATCAAGTAAAAGCAAAAATAGATCTAATTAAAAGAGATAAGGAAGGAAACTATATTTTACTAAAGGGTACCATAGACAATGAAACAGTATCTATACTAAACATATATGCACCAAGGGGTATAGCATCCAAATTCCTAGAGGAGAAACTAACAGAGATGAAAGGAGAAATAGACAGTACAACTATACTAGTGGGGGATCTCAACCTTGCTCTCTCAGAATTAGATAAATCAAACCACAAAATAAATAAGAAAGAAGTTAAGGAGGTAAACAAAATGTTAGAAAAGTTAGGTAATGATAGATCTCTGGAAGAAATTGAATGGCGATAGAAGGGAGTATACTTTTTTCTCAGGAGTTCATGGAACTTATAAGAAAATTGATCATGTGTTATGGCATAAAAACCTCAAAATCAAATGCAGAAAAGCAGAAATAGTAAATGCATCCTTTTCAGATCGTGATGCAATAAAACTCACATGTATTATAAATTCAGGAGAAAATAGACCAAAAGTTAATTGGAAATTAAATAATCTAATCCTGAAGAATGAATGGGTGAAAGAGCAAATTATAGACACAATCAATAATTTCATCCAGTAGAATGACAATAATGAGACAACATACCAAAATTTGTGGGATACGGCCAAAACAGTTATAAGGGGTAATTTTATATCTCTAGATGCTTATTTGCATAAAATAGAGAAAGAAAAGATCAATGAATTGGGCTTACAATTAAAAAAAACTAGAAGAAGAGCAAATTAAAAACCCTCAATTAAATACCAAATTGGAAATTCTGAAAATAAAAGGTGAGATTAATAAAATTGAAAATAAGAAAACTATTGAATTAATAAATAAAACTAAGAGTTGGTTTTATGAAAAAACCAACAAAATAGATAAGCCTTTAGTTAATTTGATCAGAAAAAGGAAAGAGGAAAATCAAATTGTTAGTCTCAAAAATGATAAGGGAGAACTTTCCTCCAATGAAGAGGAAATTAGAGTAATAATTAGGAGTTACTTTGCCCAACTTTATACCAATAAATTCAATAATCTAAATAAAATGGAGGAATATCTACAAAAATATACATTGGCCAGGTTAGCAGAAGAGGAAATAAATTATTTAAATAGCCCCATTTTAGAAAAAGAAATAGAACAAGCTATTAATCAACTCCCTAAGAAAAAATCTCCAGGGCCAGATGGTTTTACATGTGAATTCTACCAAAGATTCAAAGAACAATTAATTCCAATACTATATAAACTATTTGAAAAAATAGGGACAGAAGGTATACTACCAAATTCCTTCTATGATACTGATATGGTGCTGATAGCTAAACCAGGTAGGGTGAAAACAGAGAAAGAAAACTATAGACCCATTTCCCTAATGAATATTGATGCAAAAATTTTAAATAATATTTTAGCAATGAAACTACAGAAAGTTATCCACAGGATAATACACCATGACCAAGTAGGATTTATACCAGGAATGCAGGGCTGGTTCAATACCAGGAAAACTATCAGCATAATCAATTATATTAATAACCAAACTAACAAAAACCATATGATTATCTCAATAGATGCAGAGAAAGCATTTGATAAAATCCAACACCCATTCCTATTAAAAACACTAGAGAGTATAGGAATAAATGGGCTTTTCCTTAAAATGATTAGTAGCATCTACTTAAAACCATCAGCAAGCATCGTATGTAATGGAGACAAACTAAAACCATTTCCAGTAAGATCAGGAGTGAAACAAGGCTGCCCACTGTCACCATTACTATTTAATATTGTATTAGAAATGTTAGCTTTGGCAATAAGAGAAGAAAAAGAGATAAAAGGAATCAGAGTAGGTAAGGAAGAAACCAAATTATCACTCTTTGCAGATGACATGATGGTATACTTAGAGAACCCTAGAGACTCAACTAAAAAACTACTAGAAACAATTCACAACTTTGGGAAAGTTGCAGGATTTAAAATAAATCCACATAAATGATCAGCATTTTTATATATTACCAACAAAGTACAGCAGCAAGAGATGCAAAAAGAAACTCCATTCAGAATAATGGATGATAGCATAAAATATTTGGGAATCTATCTGCCAAGAAAAAGTCAGAATGTTATAGAATATTATTGTTCTGTGAGAAACGACCAGCAGGACGATTTCAGAGAGGCCTGGAGAGACTTGCATGAACTGATGCTGAGTGAAGTGAGCAGAACCAGGAGATCATTATTCACAGCAACAACAATACTATATGATGATCACTTCTGATGGACATGACTCTCTTCAACAATGAAATGCTTCAAACCAGCTCCAATTGTTCAATGAAAAAAGCCATATACACCTAGAGAGAGGGATGTGAAATGTGGACCACAACATATCATTTTCAGGCTCTCTATTAATATTCGCTTGCATTGTATTTCCTTTATTTGATTATTCTTTCTTGAAGATATGATGTCTCCTGCACAAAAATGATGTGTGGAAATAAGCATACATATATTCGATTTGTCAAGTATTTTAACATAATTAACATGTAGTGGATATCCTGCCATCTAGGGGAGGGGTGGGGAGTAGGGGGGAAAATTTGTAACAGAAAGCTTTGTAAGGGTTAATGTTGAAGAATTACCCATACATATGTTTTGCAAATAAAAAGTATTAATTAAAAAAAAGGTTACCATTTTACTTTCAGTAAATCTGAAAGTTTGTTTCAAATTTTAGCAGTTTTCATACATTTCTAGCATTATTTTTAGAAAAAAACTCATTAAATATGACTCATGGCTCTTAGTCATGCTCAATTCTTTCCTTTCCATAATGCCACATATGCAATCACTAATCAATTCTGTGGCAACATTTTTCACATCTATCCCCTTCTTTCTATTGACATGGCAATTTTTTTTTGTATTCTAATTACTTCTTGATCAGACTATTGCAATAACTTTTTTAATTGGTCTTACTAACTTCAGTCTCTTCCTTTTGCCAGTTCATTCTTCAAAGAGTTACCAAATAGATATTCCTAAAGCATAAGTTTTATTGCATCACTCTCTCAAATAAAAATTCATTGATGACTAATTGCTCCTCGGACAAAATACAGACTCCTCTTTGTGTCATTTAAAGCTCTTTACAATCTGACTCAAGGTTTATTGAACATTACTTTCCTTCACTCTAATATTCCGGATAAACTGGCATATTTGCTATTACCTATATGTAAGAAAAGGAAAGAACAAATATTCATTAAGCGTCTGATATATGCCAGGCACTGTACTCACTTTACAAATATTATCTCATTTAATCCTCATAACTATTTGAGGTAGGTGCTGTTGCTATACTCATTTTATAGTTAAAGAAATTGAGGCAGGGAACTGTTAAATGACTTTCCCAGGATCATACACCTAGTGTACATCTGAAGTTGGATATGAACTCAAGTTTTCCTAATTCTAGTTCTCTATATAGTTCTCTATCACTCCTCCAGCTAACTGTTTGATAAATAATATTCAATCTCCTGTTCCTGTTCTTTCTGCATATTCTGAACATAGTTCTTCCTCAGCTCTCCCGTAAGATCCCTAATTCCATTCAAGGCTTCACCACAGTGCTTTCTACAATAGAAAGCCTTTTCTAATCTCATATTAGTCTTTTTGCCCTCACAAATTACATAGTTGGTATGTAGTTTATAGTTATTTATTCACTTATGTATTTTTGAAAAGCAGCATCCTATTGGAGATAAAGATGTGTTCTCAAAGAGAGTAAAACCTGAGTCCAAATGGTATTTTTCCCACATACTGGTTGCATAATTCTAGAAAAATCCTTAATCTTTCAGAGTTCTAAGCAACTCTCAAAGTCTAAAAGTCTCAGAAAAGGTTCTCACCTACATTAACACTGTGTTATTCTTCATCTAGTAAGTACCTAAAGCAATGAAATTATAGGTCCAGTCCCCTAATCTTCTCTATATATTCTGTTTATTTACCAATCTTCAAATTGCTTCCTCTCAACAGAATGTAAGAACATCCGGGGCAGAATCCATTTCATTTTCGCCTTTGTAGCTTCAACTCCTGATAGTGTCTGTCACATAGTCAGCATTCAGTGATTCCTGATTGAATGATTTTGTTCATGATAGTCCCTATGTCTGGAATTCTTCATCTATCTGCCTATAAAAATCCTACAAGACCTTCAGCAACCAAACTTGTTATCTTTTTAATGAAGTTCTCCCTGATTCTCCAAAGCAAAAGAAAGTTCATTCACTCCTGAACCACTATAACACTTTGTACCTTTTCTATGGTGCTTATCATGCTCTACTTTATATTAAATTTGTTTATATGTAATATTTGTACTATCACCAATATATTATAAATATTCTCTATGGTATAAATTGTTTCATTTATCACCACAGCATTTACCATAATGATGTAATAGACCCTCAATAAATGTGTGGTGAATGAAGTTTTCAGCAACATTAGAATGAGGTAACAGACTTGAATCATAGAATGAACATACTTAAAAATAGAAAATAACTGAGACACAATTTAATTCAATTCTTTCATTTTACAGATGAGGAAACTAATTCCCAAAGAAATTAAGTGACTTGTACAAAGATTATACTTGTAACATAAGACAGAGACTGGAGGCAATAAACAACATGAGGAATATGTATTTTTTGAAGCAAAGGAGGGAGAGCTTTCCAAGCAAAGTGATTAACAATGGGAAAAATTAAAAAGCCAGAATAAGTCAAATATATCTACAAACTGGAAAGAGATTTTGAATATCAATCTGATTAGTTCTTGGATCTATTCTTTTCAGCTAGTATTCTTTTTAAGGAGAATTTAATTGATAATTTTAGTTATGAGGTATATTCACATATTGTATGTAGTCTAAAAGACCCTAATGAAACCTAGAAAATTAACTGCTGATTATACCAAGTTTAATTTGATAATTCTAGGTTGGCTTTATCAGATTGGCAGATTTGTCTTTGTCAGAATGGCATTTATATAAAATAACCTGAGTACTACAAAAAACAGTGCTGTGTAAAAGTTTGCAAAACCTGAAGATGTGTCTTGCTTTCTCTTTGTCTTATATTGTGATGCACTGTTTCCGTTCTCTTTCTCTTTGGGGAAATTCACAAAATCAATTTTCATTAGTGCAAACTGTTTTCTTATTGTGATACTTTGTTGGAGGGAAAATGGAATCAGTGGACCATTTGCCACTTGTGAAATTAAGAAAAGGGCAAGGAGCTCCTTTTTTACTTAACCTGAAAAGTATGTGGGTGCACTAAGAAACCAAAAGATACTTTTAAGCCTTTCAGCAGTTATCATGTCCTGCTGCTTTTATTGCAAATCAATTTTTAATATCTTTGCTGCTGTGGAAAAGGCTTGACATTCTGTTACTTTACACTCATTAAAGAATGAATGTTACGCACTGCTTAGAAAGCTTTTACAACAGATACTATGCAACCTTGAAAACTACCTAGGTCAATCATATTCTATATTGGTAATCAGGGAAGCTCACCTGGGTCCCCCTTCCCAAAGAGGAGAAACACTGCATGGGGAAATAGGTACATGGAAAAAGTGTTGTAGATGAGAGAGATATAATATATCCCAGTACTTGTTTGAAAGGCCATGTTTGAAACTTTGCTTTTATTGTTACATCTAAGAGTCAGAATTTGTCCTATTTAATGAACACAATCAAATAACTGAGAAAAGAGAAAATTTCTCCTAAGATAAAGATCAAATGGTGCCCAATTGTCTAAAGGAGTTAATGCCATTCTCTAGCAAACGTATTTCTTTATTCCTGGTAAAATCAAATCCAATGTGGGTTATATTACAGTTGACATTCTAATACTTTTCCCTTGTATCCCTCTTATATCATATCCCATTACACATGCAGAGAGAGTTTAGAGGTAGCACAGTGACCAAAGCACTGTACCTAGAATCATGAAGATTTGAGTTCAAAAATGACCTCAGACACTCAGTCTCTAGTTGTGGGACCCTGAGCAAGTCACTTACCTCTATCTGCCTCATCCTCCATTATAAAATAGGGTTAAGAATAATTCATATCACACAAGATTGTTATGAGGATCAAATGAGATCATATTTCTAAAGCACTTGGCACAATGCCTACTACAGAGAAGGTGCTTAGCAAATATTTCCTAACTGATATTTTTTTTCAGACTTTGGGAAGTCCATATTCCTTTAATTTAAGTTCCTTCTGTGTGAGATATAAAGAAAAAATTTAACAATCTCAACACTTAAGGATCTTATTGAGAAAAGGGTTCAGAAGTTCAAATGGGATGAATTCTCTCTATTAATGTAAAGAACTCTGGATATGGAATCAGAAGATGTGAGTTTGAATCTTGACTCTTTCATTGTCTGGCCTTAAGTGTAATGCTCAGGGAGATACTGAGGCAGTATCACACATTGGAGATTAGTTAATATTTTATTGATGTTAATTGAGAGTTTAGAATCCATAGCTATGGACTGGGACTGCTGGGACTCTTGTCTCCAAGCACACAGTCCATTGTGACTGGCAGCCATGCCAGCCGACTGGATCTTAAGTAGGTCCAACAATTAGTAAAGTTTGGTCACAGGATTCTTATAGGCCTCCCGGTGCTCAGGGGAACAAAGAGCTCATGGAGCAGAAGGAGGGGTAGGATACCGGGGGCGGGGGGGGGGGGGATATTAGAGTTCCAGGAAAGGACTATCAATTCAGTTCTGACAGGTTGGGGGTATGGAGAAAGGAATCATAACTTCTGAGAAGTTAGGAAACATTAAGTCTGAAGCCAAAAGATATGGGGTATTTGACATGGGCCATCTGGAGGTTTTATGACTCTTTGGAATGCTTTTCCAATTATTCCTGATGGTCAGGAAGTGGGGGTGGAGGGTTACTAACAAGGCAGAACAATTAAGGGAAACTGAAACAGAGCAATTGAGAGAAACTGAGACATGGAACTGTGGCACAACATAAGGTTTTAGCGAAGTTTTCTTAACTCAGTTTTCTTATTTACAAGAAGTATCTATCATTGGACTGGATGATCTCTAAGCTCTGTTCTAGAATATCACACCCTAATTTCCCTACTCAACATGAGTGAAAGCTCACAATTTCACAAGCCCAAAGTCTTCTCAAGAACAATATTTTTGGTGTGTTGTTGTTGTTGTTTTGGCAAGGCAATTAAGGTTTATACTTGCCAGGATCACACAGTAAGGAAGTGTTAAATGTCTAAGGCTGCATTTGAACTCAGGTCCTCTTGACCCCAGGGCCAGTGATCAATCCACTACATCATCTAGATGCCCCTCTCAAGAATAATTTCTTAACAATGTTGCCTAGAAACATTTCCAGAGCATGCCAGATTTATTGAGCACAGTTTATCTTTTTAATTGATACTCTGTATTTTAAATGATTATTTTTTCTCAAAAGTTGTTTCATTTTGCTTAATTTGAGGAATAAAAATGTCTTTCGTGATTCAATAAATGTTTGCCTATTATGAGCAGTTCCTTCAAGAGAATGCTGTCTTTTTCAATCCATGTGATGGAACCACTTCGAAAATCATGTTCCAGAAGCATTCTATTGAGAGTCTACTTTTTTGCAAGACCCTGATGTAGGAATTGAGGCAAATCCAAAGATAAACTATAAGGCATGATCCTTTTTCTCAAGGATCTTATGTCTAGCAGAGGAACTAAGAAATGTACTCAAATGATTATAATGCAAAGTAAATAAATATTAGAATTGTAGTCTAATGTAGATAAGTCCATAGGAGGTACATTCAAAGAGCTCTGAAAGATCAGAGGAAGGAGAAATAACTTCTGAGTGGAAAGATTGGAAAAAGCTTCATGGAGATTATAGCTTTCGTTTGAGCCTCGTAATATGGGTAGAAGCAAGGCAGAGGCTAAGAAGGAGATCATTACAAGTAAAGGAGATAGCATAAGAAAACTATAGACAGAAATGTTTGGGGTACATTTGAGAAAAAAGTGAACAATCAGACTTGACTGCCATGAAATTATGTGAGGGGAAATAGATTAAGATAAGGCTGCAAAATTGGATTATAATTAGGTCATAGAAGGACTAAAATTACAAACTAATGAATCGAGGTTAATTTAATAGGAAAGTTTTTCAGCAAGGAAGTTAAAGACATAAGTTTAGAACTGGAAAAGACCTTTGAAGTCATTTCCTCATTTTACAAATGTGGAAATTGATTCCTGAGTACTTAAAGGCTTTGCCCAAAATTACACAGATGACTGGATCAAATCTTCATCCAAATCTACTATATTCTGCCCTGCATCATGCTGACTTCACAGTGATATATTTAAAGTTATTCTTAATGTAAGCTTTGTTTGTAAAATGTATTAGAGGAGTTAGGAATTGGAAACCTCTTAAGAAACTATCCTCATACTCCAAGAAGAAGGCAACCAAAGTCTATATGGGTATGGTTGCAATAGAAGTACAAAGAAGGACTTGAAAGTAAATAAAATTGTGGGAAAAGAGATTTTAAAAACTAGGCAATTGTCTGGAAGGAAAATAAGAGAAATTAAGGATAACTTTAAAGTTAGAAGACAAGGTGATAAAGGTGTCCTCGTCAGCAATCATAATGATGAAAAGAAGGTGCCTTTGGAGTTATACTGAGCTGAAAGTACTAGTAGCATATTCATATGGTCATATGGTCGAATCAGTGTTTAAAAATGCAAGACCCAATTGAGATAAAACGAAATAGAAAAAGAAAAACCATTTAGGAGATACTTCTGTAAAACTGAACCTGTAAAGTCAATGAGATTGCCAAAGTATTGGATTTGGAGAAGGGAAGAAGTGAGTAATGGGGAGGAAAGGATAAGAGAAGGCTTAGAACAAGACTTTGAAAATTCCCTATAATAGAGGGAAAGATTCCAATAAAGGATGAAGAAAGGGTGGAAGAGAATAAAGAAAAGGAAAATCATCATCATTCAGTTTCTCTCATCTTCCATAATAGCACCCAGAAAGGAAAAGTCCTGGGGAAAAAAGTTGCTAGTTTGATGCTATTTTTAAAAATATTTATACCTATTGAAGAGGATTATTGAAGAGGATGATAGAATTATTACCTTTTTGTAATTGATAAGCCTATAGGGATGTAAGCACAATATGTTGGCTCATTGAAAACATTAGTACAATTTCAATAGCAGATGAAACAGCATGGCTGATGTGTACTCCATTCTGTTGCCATATGATTTTATTGACAATAGATTTAGAACTAAAAGGGATCTTAGAGGCTATTGTATCTAACCTTATTTTACAGATTAGGAAACTGAGGCACAGAGTGACTTGCTCAAGGCCTTTAGCTAGTAATCTAAGAGGGCATTTAAACCCAGATCTTCTTCATCCATATCCAGTGCCCTATTCACTATACCACACTATCTCTCTGTGACACATTGCTCTTATCTTTTGATTCCTTAAGTAATTTAGGTTTCTTTCCATTATACCATGAGGCATTCCCTGGAAATAGAATAGTAAGGACTAAGGTAGGAGAGGGGCCTAAGACTGAAATCCAGAAGAAGTGAAACAAAAAAAAATGGCAATTTCTTCACTTTTTGCTGAAAAGTGTTGAAAGGTAAAACCATAATTGGAACAAATTTCTTGAAAATGATACTTTCTATGGTACAAGGCCAAAAAAGAGGGTCCACTTTCTTTCAATTGATTCCTCTTTCTTTGGTAGTAGAATCTTGCCTGACACATTCCATTTCTGACACCTTTTATCTTCTTTCTAAACTACCTTGTATTTAACAATTTTGCATTTATATCTACTCATTATATATTTATGCCAGATAAACTTATCTAATTTTCATCTCCCCTGTTGAAATGTAAGTTCATTGGAAGTAGATGTTGTTTTATTCTTTGTACTTTCCCCAACACATAGCACATACTAAGTATTCATTAAATGCTTGTTAAATGAATGATTGATTCATTATGGAAGCTAATTCTGCTCCCCCAAGAACTTAAGATTTTCTTATAGGTTCCTAGGTTACTCATCAGTGTCACTTTCTACCTTCCTCATAATCCGAAATAAGTCAAATTCATATATAATGCCTCCTAGTCAAGGCTTCCCAACTCACATCCTAGACCTTTTAATTCTCATATACTAGCCAAGTCTGAAGCCAATATGATTCATAGACAAAAATGTCATGGATTTATAGCCCAGGCCTTTAATTAGTGCCTGAAATTCTACTGTCTGTTATAACTAGAAATCAAATGGAATCAGGAAAGACTAAACCAAGATGTATAGAAATCAAGTGATTTAACAAAATAATAAGGAAAAGCAAGAGATCCAGAATGGCCCTCACAGTAAACTGTAGGAACCTGAGCAATATAGGTAAAGTGTCAATAAAGCTAATCAGCAGAAAATAGGAAGAGAGCCATTATGGCTAGAGGTTTGTTTCAGGACATTAGTAGTAGACATAAGTCTAGCAGATGGATAGAGTATGCCATCATGATAGAAAGGCAGCAAGGTACAATGAAAGGATTGCTGAATATGGAGTTATAATATCTTAATTCAAAGCCCAGTTCTGCCATTCATTATCTCTGTGACCTTAGACAAATAATTTAAATTCTCTTGGCCTTATTTTGCTTTAGTACAAAATAAAGACATTGGACATTTAACTTTTATGGTCCCTTCCTTCTCCAAATGAATGATATTTGGTGTTAGAGTTCTGGGCAGACAAGTAGCTGATATAATGAGCATTAGGCAGTGGTAGCAGGAAAATATCCGCAGAAGCTGGGATTCAGGAGGCAATATTTCAGAATCTCACAGAATTAGTCCCAGAGACCACAATTGCTGGAGGAAAAGAGTAATTTTCTGAGAACCAAAGCAAAAAACTAGATACAGAAAAATAAGATAGAGCTTTAGTTATTGAAGTGGGTGAAATTTGGTTTCAAGTAATAAAGTAAGAGGCTTATTATTTTATTTAGAGTCCAAGATGAAAGCAGGCTCAGTCAGTCAGTCAACAGGCACTTATTAAACTACTCTGTGCTAGGCATTATAATAAGCATTAGAGATGTTCAGAAGGGAGGGGGAAAAATAACCCCTGATCTACAGGAACTCAAAAGGTAAACAAGGTACATCCTTATTCCAGTAGACATTTTTGTCTCTTGATCAAGAATTCACATATGGTTTGAGAACTATGAAATCTTTCACCAGTCATTTGAGTATTTGTATCAATTAATACTCATCCTTTAATCCCAGTTCAAATGTTCTCTTCATGAGGAAACCATTTCTGATCCTCCAAATGATCATAGCTTTTTCTCTCTGACCTCATATTGTATTATATTTGGTATCTCTGCTATACTTAGGATGTAATATTGGGGTGGCATAATTATCATTCAGGTTTTATCCCAAACTTTAGACTTCATCAGAACAGATATTTTCTATTGTATAAGCTGGGCATCTCCCCTAGAGCTTAACACAGAACTCTGAATAAAGCATGCACTTTCTAAATATTTTTTGTGGATTTTGACATCAGTAAATGCAGTGCCAAAGGAACTGATTGAAGTTTTTATAGTTTTTCACACTATTTACAAATTATGTTGCTTTGTAGTAGGTCATCACTTCTTCAAACAGATTCACCAAGTTTTCTAAAAGGAAAATATGGGTGCTCTTCTCTATCATTTTCATTACTTATTTTCCTTAGTCGTGCAGCAGCAGGAGTATTGTTAATAACCCTGTGTCCTAGAAACTCTGTAAGGACAAGCAGAAGGCTTAGTGAAAGGCATTTACTGTGCCTAGTCCAAAAGCCATCTGTTTAAATCCCTTCTTATGAATTGATCCACTAACTTATTATTTCAGTTTTTATTTGTTATACCACATAACCTTGTATTCAGTAACATCTTGCTTCCCACTCGGCTTGATGCCCAATGTGTAATATAAAATTTGCACATATATAGAGTTCAATCAGCCCATGGACACAACATAGTTACATAAAAATGATTGTTTTTTAAACAGAAGGGTTAAATGTCCTTTGAAGCACTTCATTTTATGGTTCTAGCCATACTAACAGGAAGAAAATGATTTTATTTAAAACCTATTAAATCAACTTTCATCCAAGGTTTAAAAAGAGCTATATTGGTTGAATATTGAATGAGCATATGAGGAACATGTTTTCTGATTAGAGGATAATATAGAATCAAAAATATCTGAAAACAAAGATGGAAGGGATGGAGACAACAAAAAGAAGCTAGCTTGAAAATGATATTTATCGGGGGCAGCTAGGTGACGCAGTGGTTAGAGCACCAGACCTGAAGTCAGGAGGACCTGAGTGCAAATCTAGTCTCAGACACTTCCTAGCTGTGTGATCCTGGGGGCAAGTCACTTAAAGTCACTTAACCCCAATTGCCTCAGCAAAAAGCAAAAAAAAAAAAAAAAAAAAAAAAAGGAAAAAAAAAGAAAGAAAAGAAAAAGAAAAGAAAGAAAAAAAGAAAATGATATTTATCACTAAAACATTTGATTTATCAATCAATAAGCATTTATTATACACTGACTGTATACCAGGCATTGTGCTTTACCCTGGAGATAGACAAATGTAAAATATCCCCTCTTATAATGAATCTTAAATTCTATTGGAAAGAGACATATATAAATGTAAGTGCATGCAAATTTAATTCAAAATCAATACATGGTAATTTGAGCCCTGAAAAAGCACTAGCATCTGGAAGAGAGGAGGAGGTCAAGGAAAGCTTCATGTAGGTGGCAATGCTGAGTAATTATTTTAATTCAGTCCTCCTGTTTCTTTATTTACTTAGCAAAAGGATGTAAGTAGACTAAATCATTTAAACTGAGAGTTAATATGGTGCAATAGAGTAACACTTGTCACACCAAGGAAGACCTAGGTTTCAAATCCTGCTTCAAACACTTACTAGCTGTGTGATTCTGGACAAATCACTTATCCTTTCTGGGCCTCATTTTTCTCATCTAGATTAATGGCCACTCTCTGTGTCAGTTTTGAACTGTAAGTAAATGGGTGTTGAATATTATATCTTACATCTGCAAATCACATCTAAACACCTCCCTTCTTCCATAACACACATCCTTCTCAGTATAATTTCATTTTCTGAGTATCCAGTGTTAAAATCCTCTACATCTGTGCATATCTACAGAAACCTGGTGAATAAGATCACAAAATCACAGAATTTTAGAACTAGAAGAGTCTCCAGGGCCTCTAGTTCTACTCACCCAAATGCATATGCCCACTGCTGAGCTGTGACTTCCCTCATTCAGAGTGAAGCTGCTGAATGTCTTAACATTAATGATTCAACTAATTGAAGTTTCAGAGTTTGATTGTAACTTACTGATAAGTTAGTTACAGACTAGTTCTGTAGCTTATAATGCTTGTTGACCTTAAGAGATCAAGAGGATCTCTTAAACTGAGAATTCTAAGCTTCCAGTGAATTTGGGTATCTACACTAAGACCAGCATCACTAAGATTAGCTCCTGGAAATAGGATGCCTAATACTTGGCTGCCTGGGAAAGGCTGAGTAAGCCCAAGTCAGAAACTGAGCTGGAGTTCAAATGCAGTGGGATCAGACTTGTGAATGGCCACTGTTTTTCCAATTTGGGCAAGATAGACTAATCCAGTCTCAAAAAATAATAACAATTATCCCATGGAATAAAAGAATTACTAAGTGTGGCAAGAACTGTTTTCTATCTTTTAATTTTAGAGGACTTTGGTTGAGATCCTGGCTCTGTCACTTACTTCCCATTTTGACTAGATGAATCATTTAACTCAATAATTTAATGTCTCAGTTTTACCAACTATACAGTAAAGACTAGATGATCTCTAAACTCCCTTCTAGCTCCTTGCTATTGTTGTTGTTATTTTGAGTTTTCTTGGCAGAGAGGCTGGAGTGATTTGTTATTTTTGTTTCTAACTCATTTGACAGATGAGGAAACTGAGGTAAAGGGGTTAAGTGACTTTCCCAGGGTCACACAACTAGCAAGTTCTGAGACCAGATTTGAACCAAGGAATCTTCCTCACACTCTACCCAATCTCTATCCAGCACTCTATCCAATCAGTGTATCTATCCAATCAGTTGTATTTTTATTTATAAATCCTCACCTTAGTATTTGTTGCCTTTGTTTCTCACCATTTCTGTATCACCTTCCTCTTTTTCTGCTGCTGTCTCTTTGTCTCTTCTGACTCACCTCTGTTCTACTTTGCTTCAGTTCTTCTCTCTCTCTCTCCCTCTCCCTCCCCATCTCTATTTTTGTTTCCTCTTTTCCACAACCTTTCTGCCCTCTCGTCTCCATTTCTAACTTTCCTATTTTTTTCTTTGTCATATCACCCCATCTTTTTTTTTTTACTATTCATAATATCAAATTAGAAATATGTATGGTTTTCATTAGTTGAATTCAATTCAAGAAACTTTGAAGTGTCTACTGTATACAAAATGAGAGTCATGGTATCATGGACGAAGGAACAGCCATGGAGACCTGAAGTAAAATCTTGCCTATGATAAATCCTAGTTCTCACACCATTGGCAAGGTATTTTAGCCTATCAGTATCATAGGCAACTCTAAGACTATAAATTAAAACTATAATATTGATCTCCATTTGGGGAAGAAATTTCCATAATTATAGCTTGAGACCACACACATACACAGTTATAACACCCCCCCAGAAAAAGTACACACACTATATTAGACTCTAAGAAAAAGAAAAAATGCACACAACAGTCTTGAGGAGGGATATAATATGTAAACAGATACAAGATCATCTGAACAAGGAGAAGGCTTGCAGTAAGAGGTGTCATTTAATTAAATAATGATAATAATAGCCAACATTTATATAGTGCTATATGTGCCAGCATTGGCCTAAACTCTTTATAATTATTGTTTCATTTAATCCTCACAAAAGCCTTAGGCTATTATTACCCCTATTTTACAGATGAGGAAACTGAGGCAAAGAGGGATTAAGGGACTTGCTCAGGGTCACATAGTAAGTATTTGAAGTTGAATTTGAATTCAGCTCTCTGACTCCAGGCCCAGAAGTTAAAGATTTTAAAAGGTGGAAGTGAGGAGAGAGTACGTTTCATATAAGGTCACCCTGTACAAGGAATGGGTTTGGGAGATAAAATGCTGAGTTTGAGGAACAGTAAGGGAAAAAATTAAGCTAAAATGCTGAGTACATGATGGAAAATGTCACACAAGCTTGCAGGGTATACTGGAGACAAATTGGGGAAGGCTTTAAATAACAACTTGAGTTCACAATTAAATCTAGCAACAATAGGGAGTCATTGATACTTCTTGAATAAGGAAATAGTATAGTAAGACTTGTACTTTAAAAAATTTTTGGCCACTGTTTGGAAGATGGATTGGAAAAAAGAACAGAATGGAGTCAGGGGATCTAATTAAAAGGTTTTTTACAACAGTTACAGAAAGAGGTGATGAAGTGCTTAGGTAGTGTGGTAGCAGTGTGAGACAATAGAGGAGGACAAATATGAAGGAGGTTTTGTTGTTATTATTGTATTTTTGGGTGAAATTTCATGTTCCATATTCTTCTTTAAAAAAAAAAGGTAAGGTGAGTTTTGGGGGGTTTTGTTTTGTTTTGTGGTAGAAAAATTATTGTTGTTAATTTTTTTATGTCTTCAATTGATTTGTTTTTTCTTTTATATCAGTGCACTTCCTTGGGGAATTTTTTTTTTTTTTTTGGCCTACTTCCTGACTTATGAGGCTTCAAAGAACTGAGGAATCATAAAATTTTTGAGTTAGAAAATACCTCAAAGATTGTGTGGTCCAATTCTTACCTAAAAAGAATTCCTCCTACTGCTTCTCTGAATATCTCTTGTGCTACACTCCCCCTCCCTTTCCCCATCATTCTCCCCAATCTGCTTTTGAATTGTTAGAAAAAAAAATTCCCCATATAAAATCTAAATCTGAATTTTTCAGAAGTTCCACTTGGATTTAAATCAATGGATCTTATTTCTGCTATCTGGGACCAAGAAGAAGAGATGCACGCCTTCTTCCACTTGACAACCTTCCAAATACTTGGAAACAATCAACATATCACTCCTTGAATTCTTCCTGTCTTCTCCAAGATAATCCTAATTCCTTCAACTAATCTCCTAAAATTTCATTTATAAAATAACACTATAAGGGTGCAAGGTGCTCTTTATACATTATTTCCTGAGCCTTGCAATAACCCTGTGTATTGGGTGGTCTCTGTTTTATGGAGGAAACTGAGGCTAAGAGATATTAAATTATTTTGCCCAGGATCACAAAGTTAGTTAGTATCTGACACAGGAATTGGACTTGACTCCAAGTTGAATATAAGTATACAACCCAGCTGACTCTGGGACATAGTCATTTTAGATCCTTTACCATAATTATCAATTATTTCTAGATGTATTCCAGATTTTCAATATTATTCCAAAACTGAAATCAGTATTCATGGTGGGAGTCTGACTAAGACCTAGTACAGTAGAGAATTAAAGACACTCTACTGGAATCCTCCCATTTGACTTTGAACCTTATCTGTCTCTCAAGAGAACATTCAATATATATTTGCTTTTTATTTGAACTTGAATATTAGTGTCTTTGGTCTAATCTTGGCATAAAGTTTCCTTTCAAATCCAGAAATCTGTATTTATTTTTTTGCAATTTGTGAAGTTGTACCTTATATTTAACTGTACTTAACGGTAGTACCTACATGTTTATAACAATAACATAAAAATATTTTAATCTCAAAGTCTCTCTTTTAAAGAGACTCACCACAATGCATCCCTGCCTCTTTTTGAGCAGTATCAAATTGTAGCCTAGCTGTCTCACAATTTTTCTCTCCTCCCCAACTCCTGCCCTCATACTAGAAAACATATATATATATATATATATATATATATATATATATATATATATGTATATGTATATAGTGATTTTCCCTCAAAAACCCCAACCACTCAATTTCTCAACATGTTCACTTCCCCATGAGCTATTTCTCCACTCCAGCTAAACACAAAGATAGTCACACCCTTAATCTTATCACAAACAAATGAAATACTTCTCTGTTCAAGAATCCTGAAATCCCTACAACCAGTAATCCATGGGCTTCAGGATTCTCTGGGACCCCTTCTCTTTCTATACTATTTTTCTCATTGATGTCATCAACTTCCCTGGATTTAATTACCATCTTTATGTTTATGCACTATCTCGAGGAATATCTTTGTATCTTTGTGATAACTTTTGCCTTTGTTTTTATCCCCAACATTTAGAACAGTACCTGTGCTAGTATAATCTCACTCATTGATTGAGTGAACATAATCATTGAAAATAACCAAGATAGCACTACATTGTTGAAGACCCTCTGGATCAGTCCATGAAGACAGCTTCACAAAGATACACCACTCTCTACTTTTTCTTTCCTCCAAATCTTGAGACAATGAGGAATTTTTGTTGTAGCTTGGGACAGACTGGTCTTCAAGTCATTTTCTGGAACTTGGCTTTCTTTATAAAAATTCCCATCATGGAATGACTGTATATTAAGAGAGATTAAAAATAGCCCAAAGAGTCCCCCAAAGCATCTGCTCCTTTCTTCTTTACCCTTTTATTCCACAATATAAAATCCACTTTTTCATGGAAATCACTGGGTTCCTTGTCTCTAAATTTTTAATGAGAATCTTGTCATCCTTGGAAATATCATTATCCTCAAAATCTTCAGTATTATCATGGATTGAAAGCTGACCTCAGAGATCATGTGACCATGGATGGGAAAGGTACCTAATTGCTCATTGTCAGGCAATGTTTACTGTTTTATAAATTAAATGATGGTTGCTAATTTGCCCTAGTGAAGGGAGTTTCCATACTAAGAAATCACTATACTGATAAAGTAACAGGTCTATACCTAATAACTAATAATGAAGAAGATGAAATAATTTATATAAAAGTATTTTACAAATCACCATCTAAACTAGTATTAGGAAAATGAAAGACAGCCAACAATAATAGTACATCCCATTTAAATAGTGCTTTAAGATTGACAAAGTATTTTCCTCATAACAAATCCAGTCAGACAGGTTGTACAAATATATTTGTTTCCATTAATGTAGATGAGCCTCAGAAAGGTCAGGTGATTTGTTGTCCATTTGCCCGTGGACATTTAATATGGACTGGAACAAAGATTCAAATTTATCCCAATTTTATGGCCAGCCTTTCTTTCATCATACCATGAACATGCCTCCCACTGCTAGATGGATGATGATAAAAACTATGTTACTCATAGCTCTTAGAATTGATTTTTATTTTCATAAATTCAATTCAATAAGTATTTTGTGAGCATCTAACTAAGTCTGACACTGGACTTGATGGTCCCTGTAGGAGGGCTGCAAAGGAAGTATGAGAAAGGATCCCTGTCTTTAAGATTTTTAAAACTATTGAAGGGGTAAATGGCCATGTGAAACCAGTAGAAGTTAGTGAAGTGATAAATTGAATGATGTTGCTTTTAGATTCTAGAGGAATCTGGAGGAGGGAAAGATCAAGGTATGTGAGAATACCTGGAGCCACTTCCACCTGAAAGCTGAAATTTGGAAGTCAGGATAAGTGAATAGGGAATAATATAAATTGAGACAGATGCTTTAGCTGTTTTGTTGTTGTTGTTGTTGTTTTGCACTGCAGTAATTTATCTCCCTTTTGTAGGTCCATGAGGACAGACTTACAGACATGGACAAATTAAGTGACAATATAAATATATTAAAGAGCATGTAAGGTTTACTGGATATGACTTCAACCTTGGAATTCCTTAAAATGACTAAATCACAGATCTCAACAACAACAACAGAATACTTTCTCTAGTAGAATATAAACTGAGGCAGGAATGGAATTCAAAAACCTGATTCTGAAAAAATATATAATGTTCTGTTCCCATATACCTTACTTCTCATCTGTGAGGAGGGAAAAATGTTTCATCATATGTTCTTTTAGGCCTAGTAGTAATGGCAACAAATTAGAGCTTAGCTACCTTTTAGTGTTGTTTTTCTTTACATTATTGTGGGCATATTATTCTCCTGGTTCAGTTTACATAAAAGATAGCAATGACTTTGGAAATTGCAGTCATGAAACCCTATATTCAAATATCACTTCACATCTTTACTAGCTATGTCATCCTGAGAAAGCACCTTAACCTCTGACAATTTCCTCATCTCTGAAATGGGGATGATAATTACACCTCCCTAGAAGAATTGCTGTGAGGAATAAATGAAATAAAGTACATAAACTGTTATGTAAACTTTAATGAACTATAATCATTAGATATTATTCTTTCACTCTGAATTAGTTCATGTCTCACATTTCTCTGAATTAATCATATTCAAAATGTCCTACATAATTGTTTTCCTGTATATATCACAATTTGCTTAGTCATTCACCCACTCAGTTTCCAGTTTTTATACTACTATAAAAATGCTGCTATAAATACATTAGTATAAATGGTACATTCTTTCTGTCTTTGATCTCCTTGGGGCATGGCCCAATAGCAGTAATGCTAGATCAAAGAATATGAGTCCTATTTCATTTCTGTCTCTGTATCTCTCCCACAAAATAAAAGGTATTTATTGAATGGAAAAAAATTACCCAAGTAATATGGCATTTATCATATTTACCATTCTTTTCTTTCCCCATTCCTGAAATGTCTTCGTTATATTAGTCCATTCCCTTCCCTATACCTTTGAATATCCTATCCATCCTTCAATAAATAATTCAGATGTCACCTCCTCTTTGAAGTCTTTCTTGGTAGTTTTCCAATCATAAGTGAATTTTCTCACTTATAATAAAGTCTCTCATATTAAATGTGCAAATAACAAATTTTGGTTTACAAATTCAAGTATGTCTCTTTTCTGCAATTTGTCTAGTTGCTACCAGCTAAGCAGTAAGATAATAGTCTGAGAAATAATACATGTGCTATGGTGTGAAATCCTAATCAAAACTGCTAATTTCCCTTTCTATAATTTTTTTTAAAATAGCATAACATTAAGCAGCATTACTGATTATATTTTCAAAATATTCAAAATCCAAGCATTTGTTAAGTGCATACTATGAACCAGGTACTGTGCTAAACACTGAGGATAAAAATAAAAAAAGGTAAAAACCATATCTTACAAATGTGGAAGGTGTCACAGGTAACTGTGTTCATACATGATCTATACAATGCAAATGGAAGTTAATCATACAGAGGAGATACTAGCAGTGAGAGGAATTTAAAAAAAGAACTCCTGAAGAAAGCTGGATTTGAGATAAGGAAACCCAGGAAGCTAAGAATCAGAATTAAAGGAGAGAGAGCATTCCAGGCATAGGGACAGCCAGAAAAGAGACAGACTCAGCAATTGGAATGTCATGTGGGACAAAAAATTAGACTAATATAGCTGAATTGTAAAATAAAATGTAAAGAGATTGGAAAGGTAGAAAAAGAATGGGTTGTCAAAGACTTAAAATACCAAATGATTTTATATTCAGTCCTGGGGATAATGAGTCACTGGAATTTATACAGGAATTATAATGTTGTCAAACCTGCAGTTGAAGAGACTGGCAGCTAAGGAGAATATGGATTGGAGTTGCAAGACATTTGAGACAGATCAATTATAAGGCAATTGTAACAGTCCAGAAATGAGGCTAAGAGGGCCTATACAATGTTTTGAAGGTAAAAAAATGATAAAATTTCAAAATATACTAGATATATAGGATAGGAAAAATCAAGAATGACCCTGGAATGCAAGCCTGAATATTTTGGGTGATAATGGTATCTTTGATAGGTACTTTGACAGGCAAGTTGGGAAGAGGAGAAAATTTGGATGAAAGATATTAAGTTCTGTACTAGGTATCTTGGATTTGAGATACCCATAGCATATCTAATTCAAGATATCCAAAAGACATTTAGTGATGCATGACTAGAACACAGGAAATAAATTAGATTTGATTATCATCTGCATAAAAATAATAGTTGAATCTTTAGGAGCTAATGACATCACCAAAAAAAAGCAATAGTATAGATGAAAGAGAGATGGGACTAGATAGAACTTTTGAAGACAAACACTTTTGAGAACATGTCCACTATGTCCCAGATAAAAATTCAGCAAAATATCCTGCCCATGTCAACAAGGTGATCAAAATTTTCAAATACTACAGAGAAGTCAAGAATAATTAGAATAAAGAAGGGATTGTCATATAGCATAGTTTTGTTGAGATTCAGAAAGGCATCCCAAAAGGTTGGGATCACAGACCAGTATCATTGAGGTAATATGATTTTTGTGGTCCTCTGATTTTAGTGGGGGGCTTCTGTGCTGGCAATAAGTCAATGATAATAGGTTTTCTGCCTCAGGAAACTCCCACACCCAGTCTGTCGGATTCTGACCACTCCTTAGTCAGATAGCTTCTGGTCTCAGGAAACTACTACAGATCAAACTCCTGAGACAGTAGAAAATAGACCACTCCTCAATTCATTGCTGACTGATAATCTAGTCAGTAATAATCTGGTCAATGAGAACCAAATTCCAGAGACCACTTCTTCCTACCTATGAGCCATAGAATTAGGTATCTATGATTAAAAGCTGGATAAATGTATCTCATTGCTTCGGTTTCTCTACTGAATTCCCTTGGAATTCCAGTGTGCTTTTGTAATAGCAGTATAATTACTTACAGTAAAGCTTTGCCCCTTGACTAGGAGATGAGTTTAAACCTGCAAATTCTTTTGAGATACCTCGTGACACCCATCTCCAAGTCAAGGGGCAAAGTTTATTGTAATTGTAATGCCAAATGAAGTAGGTTAAGTTCCAAAAGAATTTGACAAAGAACCAGGAGCAAGGAAACAAATTTTATCCAGTTCTTCATGTCACTGACCAGCAGATTATGCATCTGACAGTCAGCAATGTTTGCTGATAGACATATTGTTAGAACAATAGCTTTCTAAGATTAGAGGGCCTTTGGATCATTAATATATCTTTCCTAAAATCTAAGGGAAGAAATATTATTATATTCCTATGCCAGAAGACTTTTACAATCATTGACGGATAGATTGCTAGAACAGTTCTCTAAGATCAGGGGGACCTCAGTATCACTGCTTCTAAGCCAGAAGACTTTAGAATCATTGACAGATTGTTAGAACAGAAGCACCGTAAGGTCAGGAGGACCTCCTTACTGCTGTTTCCCCTAGAAGTTACATTCCATCATTTTCACCCTAGGTAATAAAAGGAACAGAAATATAAATAAGCAAAAAACAGTATTTAGTCCAAAAGTAATTTGTTTGTATTTGTAATATTTCTCTATACTTAATATTTGAATAGTTATGTTCAGTCCTTTGGGAATTCTCTGCAAAACAAAATGAGGAAACTTCTTTGTGATATAAGAGAAATCTGTCCACTTGTCCCTAACATGTCACCAACATCCCTTTGCTCAATTCCTTTCACTTCACTTCACGCTCACAATAGGACATTCTGTCAGATCAGACAGAATCTGTCCAACACATCTATCAGATTGCCTTCACTAGAATATTTCCTTGAATAGTAGAGGGGTCTATATGCCCTTGGTTTCCCAATTGCTTCATGGACACAAAGTATATAATTGCAAATGAAGTGCTACTTTGAATACTGAGCGATAAAGATGCTAATAGAACAAGTAACCAGAATAGCTGTTGTCAATACACATTGAAGTAAGTTTTGTTTGAGATAATGAAGAATTGAATGCCTTTGCCCAACCTATTATCCAAAATGGTCTTTTTAGGGGCACAGAAAATAGTTCAGCTATTTAGAAATTCCTCTGAATATCAAGCTCTGACTCTTAAACAGGTTCTTTTTAAAGACAAGCGAATTTTTTTTTTCATCCAAGAGCTAACAAGTCTACTATCTCCAGAATTCCTATCTATACAGATCAATGGTAACCATTAAGCTGATTATCTGATTTCATGCAGAGCTGCCAAAGACTCAGTAGTTACTAAACTCTGCATAGATAGAAGAAAGGAATTCAGCCTAGATTTTCAGGCTTAATCCTGGAGTAAGTAAAGTGTTTTAGTTCATTCAGGACTATGAGATTTAAATTTTAAAGGAATTTTAAAAAGAATGTATACATTCATTAAATCATAGGTGCAGAGGTTGAACTTCCTTATTTCACCCTCTCTTTCTTAAGTGGGAAAAGCTAAAGATAAAAGAAGTTAAGTGACCAGTCTAAAATCACAAGTCATTAATAAGTGGCAGAGACATAATTCTAATCCAAATCTTGACTCCAAGTACCACATTGTCAGTCCTTTTCTATAACTTATGAGGAATTCTTCATCAGTAAAATCTGAGGTCTGTTAAGTGACATCCCTAAGGTCATATCTTAACAAGTAGAAAAGTCCAGTCTCCTTATTCCAAATGCAATGCTATTATATCACATTTCAAAACTCAAGCTCAAACCTTATTCCAACTACTGAATTTTATTTGCTCTTTAAATTCTCCACAATTATGTCTTGAATACTCAACATGTGTGTTCTTTAAAACATGTTAATGTGAAGGTTTGAGCTCTATAACCTATTCTTATTCCTCCTTTTTGTTCACTCTCTTTTCATTCATCTTTTCCCAATTATTTGACATGCATGTGGAGGTGATCTGACAGTAACTTTCATAGGTCTTAGGGTATGGTGGAAAAAAGCACTAATTCTGGACTCAGAAGAAATAGATTCAAGTCATTTTTGCTACCTGTGGGCAACTCAGCTAACTTTACTGTTCCTCAGGTTTATTAGTAGTAAAATGAGGAGAGTAGAGTATATAGCCTCTTAAGTCCTTTTCAAGTCTGAATCTATCTACCTCTAGACTTCCCCAGTTTACTCATCTCTCATCTGTCACACTTGTTATTTACCTTTGGTCCACTGATGATCCTTCTTATATTATGCTTCTCTGCAGATACCAAAAGATAATACTATAATAAGCATTACTCTAATCTTTTCTTCTGTTTTTCTAAACAAGATATTTTACAAATAAGAAAAATCTTTCCCCCTGGTGAATGAGATAACTAATTGTAATACTTATATACAGGAAACTGTATATAAGTGAGGGATGGCATGGAAAGGAGAAGAAGCTATAACACACACACACACACACACACACACACACACACACACACCCTTCATTGAGTCCTAGAAAAGGACAGAAGGATCTAAATCAGGTGTACAATGGGATGATTAATACCCAGCATGATTTACTGTGAAAATAAAAGAAAGACCCTCTCCCTCAGATAAAATGTCTGACCTTTGACTGGATTCCAGCCTTCAAAGAGAATAGACAAGTTTTAGAGCCACCCAAATAATAACCTTCTGGCAAGCTACCCTCCATCTCTGAAGCAATGAGCTAAAGGTCACAGACATGGAGTGAAGACTTAAGGCAAAGAAAAACTGCGAGTAAAATTTATACCTTAATCACAGAAAGCTGTTGGCAGTATGAACTGTGCTGAATTTTCTTTTAAATTGGGTAAAATGTATATAAGGGAGAAAATGGTGCCAAATGCCCAGCCATCTCTAGGTTATTAATTTTTGATGTTACCTTTTTTTTTCTAAAAGAGGCCTAAATAATATATATAAATATGCATATAAAATTTATTTTCACTTAGTCAAAGTCTTGAAGTTCTAATTTTCCATTTACAAACAAAAGGGCATAATTTGAATTGGTCTGCCTTAGGGCACCCTCCAACTTTAATTCTTTACTCAGGATTAAACCTGCATGATGAAGACAATAGTCATCAGCTAGTGGCATCTCATATTCTCTCTTTATGGTTGCTAACAAAGGAAAATGCAGGAAAATGTAACTTTTTCACCTAAAGCATTTTAGTTCTCACTGAAAGAAGTAGGTCATAGAGTAGTTCATGTCCACTCATTTAAGCTCTTAATAGAGTGTCCTCACACAATCCTAAAAGAGCCAGATCCTGAATCAAAAGGGTTGGTGGGAGACATATAGATAATCAAGGAAATTGTGTAGCAAGTTAATTGATCAGATCCACTAAGAATATTTGCTTGAAATATTCTGGACAACTGAGTCACATTATTCAATTTAGTAAGGATTTATTAAGCAACTACTATGTAAAAAAGACATGTTAGGTATAAAAGATAAAAACCAGAAGTTCCAACTTCAAGAAGCTTGCATTCTGCTGAAGAGGAATATAATATATATACAGATAAGTAAATATAAGATTTATACAAGGTAAGTTCAAAGAATGAGGAAGAGTACCACTTTCTGGAGAACTCAAAAAGGTCCCATGTAACTATGGCACTTATTGAGATTTAAACACAAAAAGGTGGGGAGGGAGAACATGGCATGGGAGCAGCCAGGACAAAGGCCCAGAGGTAATATGCATATGGAACATCATGTATAGGCATCAACATATAGATCAGTTTGCATCAGAAAATGTAAGGAAACATTATGAGACATTGGTTTGTAATAGCAAAAAAGAGCCAGAATAATAAGAACATATATGCTTGAATCAA